>AWOL01S0003847.1:6745-38647 GCA_000715115.1 Nicotiana otophora | reverse complement strand
GTGGACAGCGTGAAAGCTGTACAAAGGCTAATGGGACGGATTGCAGCCTTAGGCCGATTCATTTCGAGATCATCAGATCGAAGTCACAAATTTTTCTCTCTACTCAAAAAGAAGAACGATTTTGCTTGGACCCGGAGTGCCAACAAGCATTAGAGGAACTAAAGCGATATCTATCAAGCCCACCACTACTTCACACTCCGAAAACAGACGAAAAACTTTATTTGTACTTGGCAGTATCGGAAGTCGCCGTAAGCACTGTCCTAGTTCGAGAAGAGCAAGGTACGAAATTCTCCCTTTATTATACGAGTCGAACCTTAGGAGAAGCGAAAACAAGATATCCGCTCCTAGAAAAATTAGCACTTGCACTAATAAACGCCTCAAGGAATTTAAGGCCGTACTTCAATGTCATCCCATATGTGTGTTAACCACTTACCTGCTTCGTAATATTTTGCACAAATCTGAGCTATCAGGCTGACTAGCCAAGTGGGCCGTCGAACGGCCATCAAGTCTCAAATTTTAGCAGACTTTGTGGTCGATTTCACGCTAACCCTAGTACCCGAAGTCGAAAAAGAACTTCTGTTGAAATTAGGTACATCATCGGGGGTATGGATCCTTTTTACGGACGGGGCTTCGAACGTAAAAGGGTCCGGGCTGGGCATAATTTTGAAACCACCCACGGGTAACACTATTAGGAAATCTATTAAAACTATCATGTTGACTAACAACGAGGCCGAGTATGAAGCCATGATTGCAGGTCTCGAGCTAGCTAGAAACTTGGGAGCGGAAGTCATTGAAGCTAATTGCGACTCCTTACTGGTGGTGAGTCGAGTAAACAAAACTTTCGAAGTTCGAGAAGGTAGGATGCAAAGGTATTTACATAAACTGCTTGTCACTTTGCACCATTTGAAATAATGGACTTTACGGCATATACCGCGGGAACAGAATAATGAGGTCGATACGCTTGCGAATCTGGGATCGTCGGTCGAGGTAGATGACTCGGGCTCGGGGAATGTTGTTCAGCTTTCCAGATCGGTAATCGAAGAAGGTCACGTTGAAATAAATTCTACAAGCTTAACCTGGGATTGGAGAAACAGGTATATTGAATACTTGAAGAGCGGAAAACTCCCATCGGACCCTAAATATTCCAGAACACTACGGACTAAGGCTGCTCGATTCACGTTGGCTTTAGACGGAACGCTGTACCGAAGAACATTCGATGGACCGTTGGCAGTATGCTTAGGTCCGGGAGATACCGATTATATCCTTCGGGAAGTGCACGAAGGTACTTGCGGGAATCACTCTGGAGCCGATACACTAGTTCAAAAAATAATCAGATCAGGGTATTATTGGATCGATATGGGCAAAGATGCGAAGGAATTTGTTCGTAAATGTGACAAATGTCAAAGGTTTGTGTCGATGATCCACCAACCCAGAGTGAAACTCCACTCAGTCCTCTCTTCATGGCCGTTCATGAAGTGGGGAATGGATATTGTCGGTCCTCTGCCATCAACCCCAGGTAAAGCCAAATTCATTTTATTTATGACTAACTATTTTTCTAAATGGGTTGAAGCCCAGGCATTCGAGAAAATAAGAGAGAAAAAAGTTATAGACTTTATTTGGGATCATATCATATGCCGATTCGGGATACCCGCAGAAATAGTGCGTGACAATGGAAAATAATTTGTTGGCAACAAAGTGACAAGATTCCTCGAAGACCACAAGATAAGGAGGATACTATCGACGCCATACCACCCCAGTGGAAACGGACAGGCCGAATCAACGAACAAAACTGTCATTCAAAACTTAAAGAAGAGGTTAAACGACGCTAAAGGGAAATGGAGAGAAATCCTGCCCGAAGTCCTTTGGGCATATCAGACGACGTCAAAATCCAGTACGGGGGTGACCCCATTCTCCCTAGTATATGGGTCCGAAGCATTGATACCTGTCGAAGTTGGTGAACCCAGAGCCAGATTTCGTTTCGCAATGGAAGAATCAAACAACGAGGCTATGAATGCTAGCCTCGAACTATCGGACAAAAGACGAGAAGCTGCTCTCGTCTAATTGGCCGCCCAAAAGCAACGAATCGAAAGATATTATAATCGAAGAACCAAGTTCTGCCATTTCAAGCATGGGGACTTAGTGTTAAGAAAAATTACCCTCAATACCCAAAATCCGAACGAAGGAAAATTAGGACTGAATTTTAAAGGACCATATCATGTGCTCGAGAACATCGGAAAGGGGTCATACAAGCTCGGCATTATAAACGGCAAACAACTATCAAGTAGCTGGAATGTATCACATCTAAAACGGTACTACTGCTAAGGTACGACCTTTCCATATTTGTTTATATTTTGAAACTGACCCCTGCAGAAGTCCGAACAAAGGCTAAGATGGATCTCTCGCTTGAAAGCACGCGTTGCACTCTTTTTCCCTTGGACCGGTTTTATTCCAAATGAGTTTTTGGCAAGGTTTTTAATGAGGCAACCATTGATCGTGCAGCATTTGCAACAATATCCGAGCCCTCAGACACAACAACAACAAGGGTTCCGGTAGGAAAAATTGTAAGAGCCAAATGGTGAAGCGAACCGTGCTCATATAGATTGGCCTGAACCCAGGCGTGTAATAACGTGCGAAGAAAGTTATCTTCTTTATCGGCATCTTACATCCAAGCAAATTTCCTCTATTTTGAGATTTATTATACAATCAGAATTAAGATAAACTCGGCCAAGCCCACATGCTACTTTTATTTCGAGTTCGAGCAAACGCTCACTCGATCATTATGCCTACGTGCTACATTGCTTCGAGTTCGAATCATTCACTCGACCAAGCCTACGGGCTACTTTTATTTCGAGTTCGAGCAAACGCTCACTCGATCATTATGCCTACGTGCTACATTGCTTCGAGTTCGAATCATTCACTCGACCAAGCCTACGGGCTACTTTTATTTCGAGTTCGAGCAAACGCTCACTCGATCATTACGTCTACAGGCTACATTACTTCGAGTTTGAATCATTCACTCGACCAAGCCTACATGCTACTTTTCGAGCAAACGCTCACTCGATTATTACGCCTACGGGATACATTTCTTCGAGTTCGAATCATTCACTCGACCAAGCCTACGGGCTACTTTTATTTTGAGTTCGAGCAAACTCTTACTCGATCATTATGCCTACGGGCTACATTACTTCGAGTTCGAATCATTCACTCGACCAAGCCTACAGGCTACTTTTGTTTCGAGTTCGAGCAAACGCTCACTCGATCATTACGCCTACGAGCTACATTGCTTCGAGTTCGAATCATTCACTCGACCAAGCCTACGGGCTACTTTTATTTCGAGTTCAAGCAAACGCTCACTCGATCATTACGCCTACGGGCTACATTGCTTCGAGTTGGAATCATTCACTCGACCAAGCCTACGGGCTACTTTTATTTCGAGTTCGAGCAAGCACTCACTCGACCATTACGCCTACAGGCTATATTTCTTAAAGATCGAATCATTGACTCGACTAATAAGCCTTAGGGCTACATCGCTCCGATTTTGATTAAGTTATCATTGTGAAAATATTCTTGAGGCGTGTATAAGATTCTCACATGATAGTCTACAAAAAAACAACAGCAAGTCGGCAAAACACTATATACAAACTATCTACATGGATGATTACAATGTGAAAACTAAGAACTACACTTCTCGGTCAGGAGCGGTCTCTTCTTTATCAGGCTCCCCCCATTTTCGGATCCACTCTTGCCCCCATCGTCATCATCGTCGCCATCAAAAACCAGAGCTTCAGCATCGGCTTCGAGTTCTTTGGCCCTTTTTATCTCTTCAGCGAGATCGAAACCACGAGCATGGATCTCCTCGAGAGTTTTCCTTCGAGATCTTGCCTTAGCAAGTTTGGCGAACCAACGTGCTCGAGTATCGGCGAACTTGGCTGCCTCTCTCGCTAGGACTTGGGCAGTTTCAGCATCGGCCCGATAGACGGCCACGAGCGCATCCGCATCGGCCTTTGCCTTTTCGGCATCAGATTCGGCCTTGGAAAGTACAGAGGCCAACCGAGCCTCAAGCTCCTCAATTCTTCTTGCTTGAACCAGGCCTTTTTCCTTCATTTTCTGAAGTTGGGCTTCGGACGATGATAACTGGGCTCGAGCAGTCTTTTTTTCTGCAGCAAAGCGGTCCATACCTTCTTTCCACTGCAAAGACTCCGTTCTTATTACATCGACCTCCTCACGAAGCTTCCCAATCATCTCGATTTTTTACTACAACTGTGAGACCGCAATGTTAGCTATCGTTCCGTTTTCAAGCCCATAGGCTTTCAAAAGCATCATTACCAGCTCAGACAAATCGGTCTGATCTCGATAAGCCCTGGCCAGCTCAGCTCGAAGGTCTTTTATTTCCTCTTCTCTCTGCCCTAAGGAAGGTCTAAGGGAGTTCCTCTCGTCAGTAGCCCGTTGTAGGTCGGCCTCGTATCGATGTAGCTCACTTTGAGATCGAGAACATTGTTCTCGATGAACTGCCGCTACCTACAAACAAACAAGAAGCAAAGTTAATGAATAATGAGCATAAAGATAGTACCGATAGAATAATATTAAAATCTCGCCTGATTCAGAGCTTGCCGCAATCCGAGAAAAAGATCCGGTTCATCACCAGCACCGACAACGTCCTCAATGCCGATAAACAGGTCACGAAAGGGATCTTCTTCATCGTGAGGCCTGTCTAGATCAAGAGCTTCCAGAGCTTGAGCTTCCTGAATCACCCCTGCAGAAAAAGCGGGAAAGGTAGGCGAATCCTCGACTGCTGCCCCAATAAATCGCTTGGAGCATTCTCCTCAGTTCGAAGGGGTTCGAGGGCCTTTTCGGTCGTATCCCCTGCCCGTTGACTCCGATGAGATGCGTCCTCGATATCTGATAGTTTGGGAACTCTACCCAAGTCTTTCTCTGGTATATCCTCAGTTCAAGGCGGAGCCTCATGGAGCATCATCGATCCAGCCACCGATGAGGCATCAATGGTTCTTCTCATCCGGAACGCCAGCGCGGACTCATTATTTTCTTCTTCTTCTTCTTCATCCCTTAGGTGCAGAACGGATACCACGGTCAAAGGAATGACATTCTTATTTGGCTTACGAGCCATCCTCTTCTTCGGTTTTGGATCTTCGGGAATGAAGGCTCTTTTTCTTTTATGCTCCTTTACCGGCTTTGGGACAGAGGCCGAAATTTCCTCCTCATTAGACAAAGGCCTCAAAACCGTGTCTTTACCCAAACCCGCATATGGGAAACCTTATTAAAATATTTTGGAAACCACCTCATTCAGATCATCAAAGAGTACGACAAAATGAACTTACCGTGATGTTTGGCCTCCCACCGACCCTTTGACAAATCACGCCATGAGCGTTCGGCGTATGTGGAGGTCGAAACAAGGGCTCGTACCCAGTTCTTGAGATCGGGAACTGCCCCGGGCATCCAGGGAACTGCTACATCACAAAACGAGGAGTGTCGATGAGAGAATAAATGAAAGAACAAAGTAGAAGTAACAGCGAGGTCACAATTACGTTTCATATTCCACTCCTCGGGAAATGGCATCTTCTCAGTCAGAATCAGGTCCGAAGTCCTTACTCGAACGAACCTGCCCATCCAACCCCGGTCCCTGTCCTCGTCAATACTCGAGAACAAAGCCTTGGTAGCCCGATGCTGAAGTTTTATTAACCCTCCTCGAAAAAGTCGAGGACGGTACAATTGGATAAGATGGTTGAGGGTGAATGGCAGCCCCTCAATTTTGCTCACAAAATATCGGATCCGGATAACGATCCGCCACAGAGAAGGTTGGACCTGGCCTAGGGTTACCTGGTATTGATGGCAGAAGTCGATAATAGTGGGATCAAGGGGACCCAAAGTGAAAGGATAAGTATACACACTCAGAAACCCTTTCACGTAAGAAGTGATATCTTCGTCAGGGGTAGGTATTATTATTCCTTTTTCACCCCAATTGCAATCCTTCTTTAGCTGTTTGAGGTGCTTCTCGGTTATCGAACACATGTACCTCGATACCAGCTCACACCGGCCAGGGACCGATGAACCTTTATCGACCTTAAAATCCGAAGTAAGAACACATGCCCCGGGAACACACTCCTCAGGCCGTGGTTCCGCCGGTGTCTCATCGATGGCACACTGTGAAGATGAAGCTTTCTCTTTCTCAGGATGTTGAGTGGTTTGTGATGTTTTCATCATTTTCGAACTCAAAGGCGAGGAATAGAAAGTGACAAAGATTTGGTAGAATTGAAGAGGGGCTTTTTTATAAAGGAATCATAGATCTACTGGTAAGTTGGGGAGTACGGAGAAGAACTTGGGAAACTTGAAAGATAGAAGAGGTAAAAGTGGTAATAGATAAAAGAAAGGGATATTTATAGGCTCAAGCGATGGCGGTTCAAATGGACGACCACCGCCTGACATGCATTAAATTCTTTGAAAAACTAAACCGACGGGACAACTACCAGATGCGTCATGGTCGAACCCGATGGAAACTTCAGGTTACAATCCGATCGAGCCGTTAAAAAATCATATTGTTTCTCGCCATATTCTTTCTGAGAAACAAGGGGACTATCTGTATACGGTCGAAATAGATTTCGGCCTTAGCATGTCCGATCGAGTTCGAACGATGGTCTATCGAAGTAAGACCCCGAAGGTGGGATAAATTAAATCTCGAACTCGTGGAGACCGATGTGTGTCAAGTTCAATATCATTATCAAGCTCGAATGGAAATCGATGCAGAGTAGACCTACCATGCTGATAATCTAGAGACCAACCAACATTGATCTCGAATCAATTCGAGGGCTCGGACCAGGATCGGGCTCGAATCAAGATCGCGAGCTCGAGTCGAAATCAAGCTCAAACCAAAATCGAGGGTTCTAACCAAGATCGAGCTCACAGACAAAAGCCGTTCCAATCTCACTAGAGAAAATCTTGGCAAAAATTATGAAAAAGCTGACTTATCATGGGTCTCCCACTGAATGTTTATTTTATTATGCTTGGAGATAAATCCCTCCACTATAAAGGGGCTTGGTTACCATTTCTTAAGAACAAGTTTTTTCAGGCTTACATTGTAATAAAAGCACTATATTCTTTTACAGAAAAGGATTGTTCTTTCAGTTTTCTTAGATTGATTCTATTTGTGGAATCCTAAGATTCATTGTTCCTGAACCTTATCTATTTCACATTCTCTGCAATCTATATTCACATTCATATTTATCATTACATTTTGTATTAAGTTACACCACATATCTTCGGAACTGCGTATAAATTCAACTATATCCATTTTTCGGGTAAACAGGTATATAGTTATTTTATTGCAGTACCTCCAGGTGAACTCTATGAAAAACTAAGGAGCCTCTGGCCTATTGCATTATAATTTCCCACACCATTCACTTCCTCAGTTGAGGCTTGACACCCATGAGCAGGGTGTCCTCTTCCACATATATCACAAGTTGTGTGAGGCTCATTTTGTCTTGAGACTAAGGTTATCTTTCATATTTCCTTAGCCATATCATTAAATTGTACATGCACATATGTATTAGCATTAACTTCGTGAACACCGGTTGATCTTCTTCTTTCAGCACTCTCAGAGGGACAGTGATTAGCATCTTCAGATAACTCATCAAGAATTGTAACTATCTCCTCTAGAGTCTTCTCCATCAAAGGGCCTCCCACTCATTGCTCAATGTTCTACGCGAGGCCGGTGTCAATCTTTCCCAAATATCCTGGAGTTGCATCCAGAGTTCAATTCCGCTATGTTGACACTTTCTAACTATCTCCTTAAACCTCTCCCATGCTTCAAAAATAGTTTCAGTCTCTTTCTAGCAGAAGTTATAGATTTCTCTTCTAATCTTGCCCGTCTTAGCTGGGAAGAAATATTTATCAAGGAATTTTCTAGTTATCTCCTCCCAAGTTCTAATCGATCTACTGGGCAAACTCTGAATCCACTATTTAGCATCATCTTTAAGTGAAAGAGGGAATGCCCTTAAATACACTGCATCTTGTGACATCCCATTGTATTGAAAGGTATTCATAATCTCTTCGAAGTCCATTTGATATGTGTTTGAAATTTCGTTTGGCTTCCCTCTGAAGACACATCAATTCTGAAGGGTTTGAAGCAACCCTTGCTTCAACTCGAAATTATTTGCTGCAATTGGAGGTGGTCTTATACTTAATAAGCCTTGATTGTAGACCGGTATAGCATAATCTCCCAATGGCTTCTCAAGCAAGGGTTGATGTTGATTAAGTCTGAGACCCCTCTCTTCTTCATAGATGTTTTGCACATCTCTAATAGCTTCTTCCTCAGCATCCCGTGCAACTTTTTCTCGTTGTTGGTCTGCCTCTCTTGCAGCCAAATCTACATTATCATCATCGTTTCCAGCCATAGCTTCTTTGGTTAAGGATTGCCCAATCTTTTCTGATGTTCTTTTGTGAGATTTCTATCCTTCATCAACCGTCGCAATTGTTTTTCTATCTCTGACTCATATGGTAGCACTTCTTTCGTAGAAGTTCTAATCATGCACCACTCTGAAATTGTAACTTACGCACAGTCAACGAACACCAAACGTAAAAAGAGAAAAATAAAATAAAAGAAAAAGAAAAATTCCTGAATTAGCACTACAAACTATTTAAACACTATTGATTACCAATCCCCGACAACGATGCCAAAATTTGACATGCTCAGAACACACACTTAAATTATGCTCGCTAATTAAATATAGTATAGTATAATATCGTATCCACATGGATTTGCTTTAAACAATATTTTTATAGTTTCTAGCTTTGTTGCTATTCAAGATAATCAACAATTTAATTTTATGATTTCTAACTACAATTAACTAAGAAGACACCCAGGAGATATGCAAGTAGGATATAAACCAGAAGACATAGTGAGGGTACACATTCAAAGCATGCTTGCAGGAAACCATATCTGTGGTCCGCACAATTTGCTTGGGGCCGCAGATAATGACTTGCGGACCACACAATTTTGTTGCAGCAACAAAAGTCGAGTGCGGCCCGCACAATTCTACTTGCACCCGCACATCTGAGACCCAACAAATGCCAACTCTCTGATGACAGAGAATTGGCTGATGTGTGGCACCAACACAATTTCTGCGGTCCGCATAATTAAACTTGCGGCCGCACATTGGAGACTAAAAGTAGGGACTCTCTGATGACAGTAAAAGTGTATTTCTGCAGCCATAATGAGAATTCTGCGGTCCGCACATTTACCTTGTGCTGCAGATCCCTTCTTCACTAATGCTGCCCTAAAATCAATTTCCGCGGACCGCATAAATTCAGGTGCAGCCACATAATTCAAAAATTACGAACAATTCAGTTGTTTCATTCTAGGTTTTTTAATTCCGTGCACAATTTGACATGGCAACATCATAGAAACATGAAAATATGTTAACCTATTCCTCATAGAGCATGTATTATTTAACCCATTATAGATTTACCCCCACATGGATACACAATTGAATTCTAATGACAAATGGCCTAAAAATAACTAAAAATTTACAAATTAAAAGAAAAAGATTAACAAGAAATTGAAGCATACCAGATGAATGAGTGTAATGAGTGACTGATCAAGAATGTTGTGTGTGTGGACAAATGAAATCACTAAGATATTTCAAGAGGGCACTATTTCTATGCTCAGAGAGTGAAAAACGTAACAAATGCCCTTATTTCTCAATTTATACGAGTTGGTTGGCTAAGGGAAAGAGGAGCAAGTGCGGTCGCACAATTTCATGTGCGGTCCACACTCTGGTACCTGGTGACCTTAACTCAGCATCTCATCTGCGGTTCGCACAATTTTGTGTACGGCCGCAGATTTCATGTTGCGGCCGCAGATTTCTTTTTATGGTCACACATCGACCTTTTCTCTGACAGACTAAACTTCAGAGAGTTGACATTTTCAACCTTTCATTTGTGCAGTACGCAAGATAATTGTGCGGTAACATTGCACTTTTGTTGCAGCAACCATAAATGTGCAGTCCACACAAATCAACTGCGGTCCACAATTCTTGCAATACTTAGCAAGATTTCTGTCCACAATTCCTTTAAGTCTACACTCAGTCCTGTAGCACACTTTAAATCAAGTTTGCACAAAAATAACACCTAACTACAAAAGAAGAAAAAAAGAAGGAAAAGGAACATGGGTTGCCTCCCAAGAAGCACATGATTTAACGTCGCAGCACGACGCAGAATACCCTCAATTGAAATGAATGACCGCCACGATGTGGCTATCTCAAACTTTTTCCAAGTAGTGCTTCACCCGGTGACCATTAACTCGGAATACTTCATTGTTTTTATTCTTCAAGTCCAATGCACCAAAAGGTGTCACACCCACGATTTCAAAAGGACCATTCCATTTAGACTTTAGCTTCCCTGGAAACATCCTCAGCCTTGAGTTAAACAACAATACAAGATCGTCCACCTTACACTTTTTGTTCCAAATGTATTTGTCATGAAGATATTTCATCTTTTCTTTGAACAAGGACGAACTTGCATAAACATGGTACTGGAACTCATCCAATTCATTCAAATGTGCAACCCTTAAGTTAGCGGCTATATCCTAATCAAGATTGAACTTCTTTAGAGCCCACATGGCCTTGTTCTCTAGTTCCGCCGGAAGATGACAAGCTTTTTCGAACACCAACCGGTATGGCGATATTCCGATAAATATTTTGTAAGCCGTTCGATAAGCCCATAATGCATCATAAAGCTTCTTGGACCAATCCATCCAATTAGCATTCACTATTTTGGACAAGATACTCTTTATCTCCCGGTTGGAAACTTCCACTTGCCTACTACCTTGTGGGTGATAAAGAGTCGTGACTTTGTGAGTAACACCATACTTGCTAAGCAAGGTGTTGAAAGCCTTATTTTAAACATGTGACCTCCCGTCGCTTATAATAGCACGTGGAGTACAAAACCGTGTGAAAATATTCTTCTTCAAGAAAGTCACCACACTTCTCGCCTAATTATTGGGTAAAGAAACGGCCTCAACCCATTTGGACACGTAATCAACCGCGACCAAGATGTAGGTATTTCCACAAGAACTCACAAAAGGTCCCATGAAGTCAATACCCCACACATCAAAAATATCAATCTACATGATGATTGTGAGAGGCATTTCATTCTTCTTTGAGATTCCACCGTCCCGTTGACATTCATCATATCTTTTCACTAGCTCACTTGAATCCTTGTAAAGAATGGGCCAATAGAACCCACAACTAAGCACATAGACAGTCGTTTCTGCTCCACTATGATGACCACCATATGGCAAAGAATGACAAGCCCCAGGAATTTCACCTTGCTCTTCTTCTGGTACATATCTTCTAATCACCCCATCCGTACAAATTCAGAAAAGGTATGGTTCATCCCAATAATAATCTTGACAATCCCGTTTGAGCTTCTTCCTTTGGTTTGAGCAGAACTCATCTGGAATAATTCCATACACAAGATTTGCTAGATACGTGATCCATGAAACCTTTTTCATTGAAATAGCCAAGAGTTGCTCATCGTGGAAAGAGTCATTGATTTCGAGGCCATCATGCGGCCTCCCCTCGTCCTCCAAACGAGATAAGTGGTTTGCCACTTGGTTTTCACTCTCTTTTCTATCTTGGATGTCAATATCAAACTCTTGCAACAAAAGCACCCATCTCATCAACCGAGCATTGGAGTTCTTCTTGCTTATAAGATAATGAAGCGCAGCATGATCCGTGTGGACAATGACTTTTGTACCCATCAAGTACGAGTGGAACTTCTCAATTGCAAACACAATGGCAAGGAGCTCTTTCTCCGTAAAGGTATAGTTGACTTAGGCACTATTCATGGTCTTACTAGCATAGTAGACCGGATAAATGCTTTTTTTGATGCGTTGCCCCAAAACAATCCCAACCGTTACATCACTTGCATCACACATGAGTTCAAAAGGGACACTCTAATTTGGAGTGGTGATGATGAGAGTAGTTGTCAACTTGAACTTCAACAAAGCCCTCATGCAATCATCATTGAAGTTTAACTTAGCATCATTTTCAAGAAGCTTGATCAACTGGTTCACCACCTTAGAGAAATCTTTGATAAAACGCTGGTAAAACCTCATGTGGCCTAAGAAACTCGGCACACCCTTCACCGAAGTTGGAGGTGGAAGTTTAGAAATTACCTCTATCTTTTCCTTGTCAACTTCAATTCCATTCTTTGAGGTTTTGTGGCCAAGGACAATGCCTTCCTCGACCATGAAATGACATTTCTCCCAATTAAGCACCAAATTTGTTTCTTCATATCTAGCCAACACTTTATCCAAATTTTCAAGACAATCATCAAAAGAAGCTCCAACTACTGAAAAGTAGTCCATGGAAAATTCAAGGTTGTCCTCCACCATGTCCATGAAGATAGCCATCATACACCTTTAAAAAGTCACCGGTGTATTGCACAAACTGAATAGCATCCGCTTGAAGGCAAATGTATCATAGGTACATGTAAAGGTTATTTTCACTTGATTTTCCGGAGCGATAAGAATTTTGTTGTAGCCCGAATACCCATCAAGAATGCAATACAAAGCACGACCGTCCAATTTATCAAGCATCTGATCTAAGAAAGAAAGTGAAAACTGATCCTTCCTTGTGACTTTGTTGAGCTTGAGATAGTCCATACACACCCTCCACCGGGTCACCGTTCTTGTAGGAATCAACTCATTCTTGCCATTGGTGACCACCGTCATGCCCCTTCTTTGGGACACATTGAACTGGAGAAGTCCACGAACTATCGGAGATGGGGTAGACAAACCTGGCATCCAGCCATTTGATAATCTCCTTCTTGAAAACTTCTTGCATAGCCTCATTGAGTCTCCTTTGATGTTCAATAGATGGTTTGGCGCCATTCTACAACTTGATCTTATGCATGCAAAAGGCGGGGCTTATCCCCTGAAGATCCGCCAATGTCCACCCAATAGCCTTCTTCTTCTTCTTCTTCTTCTTCTTCTTCTTCTTCTTCTTCTTCTTCTTCTTCTTCTTCTTCTTCTTCTTCTTCTTCTTCTTCTTCTTCTTCTTCTTCTTCTTCTTCTTCTTCTTCTTCTTCTTCTTCTTCTTCTTCTTCTTCTTCTTCTTCTTCTTCTTCTTCTTCTTCTTCTTCTTCTTCTTCTTCTTCTTCTTCTTCTTCTTCTTCTTCTTCTTCTTCTTCTTCTTCTTCTTCTTCTTCTTCTTCTTCTTCTTCTTCTTCTTCTTCTTCTTCTTCTTCTTCTTCTTCTTCTTCTTCTTCTTCTTCTTCTTCTTCTTCTTCTTCTTCTTCTTCTTCTTCTTCTTCTTCTTCTTCTTCTTCTTCTTCTTCTTCTTCTTCTTCTTCTTCTTCTTCTTCTTCTTCTTCTTCTTCTTCTTCTTCTTCTTCTTCTTCTTCTTCTTCTTCTTTTGTAGCACCGCCAATATGGAATCTACCTGCACGTTAGTGAAATAAGAAAAAAGAATAACCAGTAAAGTAGAACAAGGACCAAGAAATTCATACCAAAGATGTGAGGCAATGGCTTCAACTCTAAGGTAGGAGGCTCTTCAATAGAAGGCTATGTAGGAGTAGTTGTCCTATTTTCAAGATCCAAGGACAATTTTCGGGGTGCATAGTTGTACGACCCCATTCCTTGCAAACTGTTTACACATTCCATGAACCCATCCATCTCAGCATCATCAAAGTTGAGCAAGACGACCTCCAACATATCACCAACATTGATCAATAATAACATCGATCACCAAGTCCACAAAAGAGCACACCTTATTTCTATTTGGTTGCCGTATGGACTTACACACACGGAAAATCACATTTTCATCACCAACCCCGAATGTAGTTCTCCGGCTTCACCATCACAAAGATCCGTCCCCATATAAAGGAAAGGTCTCTTCACAGTTTGATCAGCCATTACAATCTCATAAAGGTGGGTCTTGGTTTCCCAATCCCCAAAGTCTTGAAAACTTAATAGGGAATCAAATTGATACTTGCCCTAAGATCACAAAGAGCTTTAGCAAACTCGGCACTTCCAATTGTACAAGAAATCGTGAAAGCATCGGGATCCTCCAACTTAGGAGCCATTGAATGCACAATTGCACTCACTTGATGAGTGACTTTGATCGTTTCAAAATTCATTGACCGCTTCTTTGTCACGACATCGTTTATGAACTTTGCATAACCAGGCATTTGCTCCAAAGCTACAACTAATGGCACATTAATTGAGATCGTCATCATTTGAATAAACTTCTTGAATTGGTTTTCACCATTTTTCTTGGCAAGTCTTTGAGGGTATAGAGGTGGAAGCTTAGGCAATGGTTCCTTAGCCTTTTGTACTACCGGCTCCGGTATGTCAATAATATGATCCTTAGACGGGTTCACCTCCTCTTGAGTCTCTTCCACACCATCATCAATATCAATTTGAACTTCATTATTAGATTGCACCACATTGTTCGGGATCTCTTCTTCTTTTACCACTTGCTCATCATCCATAAGTTGCCTTTGACTTGAGGTGGGTGCATTCCTACCTCATCCACTTCTTGTAGTAACGGTCATGGCATGCCCCGTGTTGTTTCCACTCTTTGGGTTTACTACCGTGTCACTTGGTAGTGCCCCCTTAGGACGAGAACTCAGAGCTTGAGAGATTTTCCCCATTTGAACTTCTAAGTTGCGAATTGATGTGTTGTGTGAGGCAAGTTGGGCATTTGAATCAACATTATTTTTCATCATTTGCTTGAACATGTTTTCAATATGCCCCGTCTCGTTGTTTGAAGAACTTGAACCATGAGAAGGATAAGGAGGCGGGGTTGTTCGGTTGTTGATACATTAGGGGCCTTGATTATTTCCACTCCAATTTCCTTGATTGTTGTTGTTATGACAATTCCCTTGATTGTTGTCACCACTCCAATTTCCTTGGTTGTTAGAATTCCAATTGCCTTGATTGTTTTGGGGTTGCTATTGTTGTTGGTTTAGACCTTGGAAGTTGTTTCTTTGGCCTTGAAAATTATTCACATATTGCACCTCATCTTCTTGTTCATTATAAGAATCATCTTGATCAAAACCATTATATCTTGCACATAATTCTCCACTCGATTTTACACTTCTGGACCTTTAGTCCTCCTCTTGTTCACCATCATGTTCATTCCCTCTATGGCATTGATTTTCTTGGGATTTTGTACTTAATTTAGTTGGGACTTTTTTAGTTGCATCATGGTGATTGTCAACTCGGCAATGGCTTGCCCATGGTATTATAACTCTTTGTAAAGGTGGATCATGTTTGGGTCACCTTATGGAACATTGGCCTGGGATTCCCAAGCCGATGCCGTTTCCGCCATCTCATCCAAAATCTTACATGCCTTCGCATAAGGATTAGTCATGAAATTCCCACCGGCAAGTTGATTTACTACACATTGGTTGGCTGTGTTAATCCCACGATAGACAGTTTGTTGAATCATATTCTCCATCATATCGTTGTTGGGACATTCCTTAACTATTGTTCTATAGCGTTCCCATATCTCGTGTAGTTGTTCATTTGACTCTTTATTGAATGCCAAAATGTCATCTCGAAGTGTAGTCATGTGCCCCGGAGAGAAGAACTTAGAAATAAACGTTTTCGCCAACTCATCCCAAGTGTGAATGGAATGGTTCGGCAATCATTCCAACTAATCTAAAGCTTTCCCCCCTAAAGGGAAGGGAAAAAGCCTTAGCCTCAATGCATCCTCGGAGACATTTGTTTGTTTGCTCCCCCAACAAGTATCCACAAACCCCTTCAAATGTTTGTACGCATTTTGAGTTGGAGCAACAGTGAAGAAACCCCGTTGCTCAAGCAAAGTGAGCATCACATTGGTGATTTGAAAGTTGCCCTAATACGGGGAAGGACTATTGCACTTGCATATCCTTCATTGGGTAATATCCGGTGTGGAGCCGCTCGTGGTGGAGGTGGGGGTGGAGCGAGGACATTGTCATGAGGCACGTGACCTCTTCTATTGGCTTGAGGTTCAAGGGGAAACTCATCAACTTGATCATCCTCGACGTCCACATCCCCAAAGGCAAATTTTTGAGCTCATTGTTTGCCATGGTTGTACCTATTATTTCTCACACAAGTTAGTAACACAGAAGGAAAAGAATATATTCCAAAAACAAACCCAAACATATAGCTAACACTGTTTTAACTCCCCGGCAACGGTGCAAAAATTGATGACATCCACAACATACCTCTATAAGAGATATGATACAATCATATGCAATAATAATTACCCAACTATGAGTCGGCGTCGAATCCACTAGGAGTTATGAGGGGTGTTAGGAGTATATATTTAAAGCAAGCAAATAGGTTATGTAAGATTGCATTTCCACAAGAAGATTTTTTTTTCTATTTCTACCGTTACTCTAATGAATGCAAGCTAAAGAAAATAGATTATAGATAAATGTTTTTGAGATTTTTCCAATTGGATTAAAGGCCTAGGGATGTGACCATAACCTAGGTGTTTCTGTGGTTGGCAGGAAGGTGAGTTCTGTGGCCGCATATTTCTGGATTGCGGTCGCGAGGCAATCTTCTGCTGCCGGGAGGCCATCTTTTGCGACGGCACAATTCTTGTGCGGTCCGCACTTCACAAAGGCTCCTGGACCTGGTATATTTGCATACTCTCCCATCTTTGACTCTTAAGCCAGTTCTACGGCTGCACAATTCATGTGTGGCCCGTATATTGCTGAAGGTTCTGTTAGATTTTTCTTCTTGGTTTGCGGCCGCACATGGAATTCTGTGGTCCTCAATTTCTTCTGTGGCCGCAGAATTTCTTCAGCAGACCGCACATTTGTGCGTCTGTGCCCTTTATTGCCTTGTGCTTTGGAACACTTGTTTTAAGGCGGGAGACCAAATTTCCAGCATTCCTGCAATTTCACAATTTCATTAGTTTCAAGAACATAATTCAATACTTTCGGACAAAACAAAAGCTAAAAGGTGCTAATAAGTATTCAAAATCCCCACCTATCACAGGTAACCAAGGAGAAATGACAAAAATAATAAGTTATTTCCCTAGCAACCTCATGAACGCTATCAACTAAAGGTGCGAAACAATGGGCGGGGACGTGACACCCAACACTTCCCCTAGGCGCGAGAGGTCGCCTCCCCTTCACTGCAGCATTACAAAACATAGTGAAAAATTGGCCTCCACGTCCGCAGAAGAAGGGACTCCCCCAGCTGTGAAAAGACTCCTCGAAACATGGCTGACCAACACGCTGGCGAGCATGCTCAAAAAGCCCGCTCCAGGAAGGACTACAAAAACCGCAAGAGCTTGCATGATACAACAAACAGACGAGAAGTGCAATCGACCAAACCCTCTGACGATAGGTATAACTCACAATATTACTAACAGTGCAGGTGACAACGCCCTCGCTGCCGTTCTAAAAAGGATGGAAGAAATGGAGAATGAAAACAAAGCACCCCGAGACCAGATGAAAGAACACCAAGAATGAGGAAACAAGATATCGGGCGCTCCTAAGTTGTTGCCAAAAAGGGACACTGGCAGGTTCGTGGAGCAGCCGTAGAGCGATGACGCAAACCCGCATGCCATACCAAAGACCTTTAAAATGTCACCCTACCTCAGGATATATGACAGAATGACCGATCCCGAGGATCATGTGACCCACTAGTCACCGACGTGAAAGGCAATGACCTCGCCAAGGAACAAATGTCCTCTATTTCGCCGAAGAAGTTTGGCGAAACCCTTACGGGAGGGGCATTGACATGATATTCACAGGTACAAGCCCGCTCCATAGAAAATTTTGAGGAAATGGGTGATACGTTCGTAACTGCCCATGCCGGAGCCAAGAAGGCCGAAGCAAGACTAAATGACATATTCGCTAACAAGCAGTCCTTGGGAGAGGGACTAAGGAACTTCCTCGCCCGATTCAACAGAGTAAGGATGACTCTGCTGAACGTGTCCGAAGGGATGTCGTTTGCGGCTTTCCAGAACGGGTTGAGTAGAGATGGTTTAAGAGCAACTAGAAAACTGTTGAGCCGATTGATGAAATGTCCTCCAACCACTTGGGATGAAATCCATAATGCCTATTGTGCCGAGGTCCGAGCAGATGAGGACAACCTTAACGGACCAACACATCGGCTAATCTCTGGGAATAATCATCCGGTCTCGCGACCCAATAGGGAACGACACCAGCCATACGTCAGGGCGGCCGCCGCTCCTTTCCCCTGCTATTAAGAAGGCCCATCCAGGCTAAAGACATGGACTCACCGGAACGAGCGAGGTATTCCCTCTTTATTATCTCCTCACAATTATTTCGTGTCACCTACAAAAATAGTCTATGTTCTTGAGAAACTGGGAACAAAGGTAAAGTGGCCGCCAAAGATGAGATCTAATCCAACACCAGAAAATTCGATGTCCTCTATGAGTTATATCAGGAACGTGGGCATAAAATAGAAGATTGCATCGCCCTCAGAAAAGAAGTTTAAACATGTTGCGGCAGGGACACCTCAAAGAGTTGTTAAGCGACAAGGGGAGAAACAACTTTGCTAAAGGACGTGAACACCAGGTCCCGCCAAAGGCGCCATCACCAGCTCGTACTATCAGCATGATCATTGGCAGCTATGATGAAGCCTCTGTCAATGGCGTGAAGTTCAACACCACTCACAATCTCAAGCATTCTATCACCCGCAAACGGTATGACGGACTCGAATAAAGTATCACCTTCTATAAGTCGGATGCCAACAGTTTGACTTTCCCTTATAATGATATCCTCGGCATTACTTTACACATTTTAGATACTGATGTCAAACGTATCATGGTGTACTATAAGAGTGGAGCGTGCATTATCCATCCCTAAGTCCTCAGCCAAATGAGACTCGAGTATAAGATAGTGACGCGTTGCATCACGCTAACCGGTTTTAATAATGCAATTGAGCGGACGTCAGGGAAAATTACACTCTTTATCTTGGCCGGCGGCTTGGAGATGACATTCCACATCATGGACCAGGCCACCGTGTACAACGCCATAGTGGGACGACCATAGATACATCCCATGAGAGCCATCCCCTGCAGCCTTTAACAAGTAATCAAATTTCCAAAACCATGGGGAATATTTGGCATACGAGGAGAGCAACGCACTTCCTGGGAATGCTACCGCATTGCCTTAGACAGCACAACAACCCAACAGAAAAAAGACAAGGAAAAATAAGCATAACAATCAACAAGGCCGAGGTAAATTCAAGGAGAGACCCGGGACGTCATCATGGATCCCGAAATGGTCAAGGCTGTAGATACGACCATAGAAGACCTCGACCCATTTCAATTGGACCTTAACGACAGTAGAAAAAAGGCCTACATCGGCTACAAACATCGGGAACCAGGTAAATCCAGTCAATTCTTAATAACTAACGCATGTTTGTTTGCCTTCAGCCCTGCAGATATCTCGGGTATCCCAAGGGAAATCACCATGCATAAATTAAATGTCGACCCATTCCACCCCCCTAGTAAGACAGGCCAGGCGTAAATTCAACCTCGCCATCAACGATGCAGTCCGCGAGGAGGTAGAGAAACTAATAGAGAACGAATCCATCAGGAAGTCGTAGTATTCTAAGTGGATCTCCAATGTAGTGATGGTCAAAAAGTAAAATGGAAAATGGCGAATGTGCGTGGATTTCACAGACTTGAACAAAGCATGTCCGTAGGTTTCGTTCCCACTGCCCCACATCGACCAACTCATCGATGCAACATCCGGGCATGAACCACTGAGCTTCTTGGAAGCGTATTCAGGCTATAACCAAATACTTATGGAGGAAGAAGACCAGGAGAAGACCACATTCATCACCCACCAAGGAACGTATTATTATAGGGTCATGTCGTTTAGGCTGAAAAATGCGGTGGCTACATATTAAAGATTGGTCAAAAATATTATTCAAAGACCTGCTCGGCAAGACCATGGAAGTCTATATAGATGACATGTTGGTCAAGTCCATAAAGGCAAAGGATCACATCGATCATTTAAAGGAAGAGTTCGACATACTAAGATGGTATGGAATGAAATTGAACCCAGAGAAGTGCGTGTTTAGCGTAGCCTTGGGAAAGTTCTTGGGTTTTTTGGTGCCGCAACAGGGGATCGAGGTCAACGTAGACCAAAGAAAATCTATCGAGGGGATACCTAGTCCAAAGGTTGACTAGTCGAACCAACGCTCTATCAAGATTCATCTCGCGGTTGTCTAACAGATGTCGCAAATTTTTTGGCTTACTAAGAAAGGACAACGACCTCAAATGGACTCCCTAGTGCATCCAGGCTCTGCGAGAACTGAAGGCATACATATCATCACCACTTCTGCTTTCAAAACCCAAACCTGGGGAGCAGCTCCTTGTCTATCTAGCCATCTTTGAAGTAGCGGTACGTGTAGTCCTGATCCGCAAAAACAAAGGTACACAATCTCCCATCTATTACATTGGAAAATCACTCGTTGACGCCGAGACGAAGTACTCGCACCTCGAAATATTGGCTCTGGCATTGGTTGTAGCTTCAAGAAATCTTACACCCTATTTCTAGTGCCACCCCATATCGGTCGTTACAACCTTCCCCTAAAGAGCATTTTAGATAAACTCGAGCTATCGAGGAGGCTGGCCAAGTAGGCCATCGAGCTAAGTGAGCATGATATCACATACCATCCTCGAACGACGATAAAGTCGCAGGTGCTTGTCGACTTCATCACCGAATTCAGTGCAAAGATACTGCCTGAAATTGAAAAGAAAGCCGTCCAAGCTTCCGACCAAACACAAGACCTCTAGGTCCTATACACCGATTGTGCATCTAACGCATCAAGGTCCAGACTGGGACTCGTACGCGAGGTCCCTACAAGCAAAGTAATTTGCCAGTCCAAAAGGTTCCTAGATATGACTAACAACGAGGCCGAGTATGAGGCGTTAATTGCAAGGTTCAGGCTACCACTCAAATATAAAGTGAAGCTGTTGAAACTCCGTTGTGATTCCCAGCTCGTAGTCAACCAAGTCACGGGAACTTTCCAAATCAAGGAACAAAGTTTGCAAAAATATCAGATCGAAATCTGCAAGCTACTGCCTGAGTTCGATGAATGCCAGCCCGGCCAGATCCCATGTGCGTAGAATGCCGAATCAGATTGGCTCGCCAAATTGGCCAAAGTAGATTGGCTCGCCAAATTGGCCGCAACAACCAACAACATTATGACCGGGGATAAAAGTGCAGTCCACCTCCTCAACTCGTCACTAGACTAAATTAGGGTTGTGCATGGATTGGATCGGATCAAATTTAGCACATCTCATATTGAAATTTTGGATTTCGGATTCTACAAAATGCAATCCGAATTCGATCTGAATCAATATCGGATAAGATTGGATTTTAAGGTTTGGATCGAATAAATATTTCAGATTTTCTAATTGGATTATACGTATTATTAAGTCTATTGCTAATCTAATCGGCTAATGTATTTGCCTTACCTGTTTCTTCTGTGTTCTGTGCTAATACAAACATCTCTTTGCTTTTCATCCCTTTTATTAGCATTGCATCTCTAAGAAAATATTTCTCTGCAGGTTCGAATTGTTATGCCTCTAAGTTGCAAAACTCATACTTATATTTTCTTTGTAGAGGAGGCAATACAACAAGAAAATTTATGTTTTTGCAATTATGAGGTTACTATAGTGCCAGTGTAGCTAAATCTAGCAATTATAAAGGTAATAACTTAGAGGAAGATGTAAAGGAAGTACTGGCTATCCGAAATGAAAGTTTAGTATTTATACATACCCTAATAATTTCGGATTTTGGATCGGATCAGATTAAAATTATACCAATCCGAATCCGATCTGGATATTCGAAATTTTAATAAACATAATCCGAAATCCGATCCAAATATTCGAAATCCAAAATCCAAAATTGAGCGGATCGATTCAGATTTCGGATATCCGATCCAAATGCACAACCCTAGACCAAATCGAGGTTAGAACCATAAGCTTAACTTGGGATTGGCGCAATTGTATTATCCCCTATTTGCAGGACGACATACTTCTAGACGACAAGAAAGAAGCCAAGAAATTAAGAATGCAAGCAGCCAGATATAGTCTCCTTCATAGCGAACTGTACAAGAGGACTAACGGTAGTCTTTGGCGAAATGTCTGGGCCTAAACCAAACCCAATACATCCTCGAAGAAGTCCATGAAGGCCATTATGGCGCTCATTCCGACAATCGAGCACTAGTAAGATGCCTCATACAAGCAGGATACTATTGGCCCACCATAAAAAAGGACGCCTCAGACTTCGTGAGGAAACGCAAACAATGCCAAAAGTACTACCCAATGATTCACCAAGCAGGCGAACACCTCCAATCAATCACATTCCCGTGGCCGTACATCAAATAGGGAATGGACATCGTGGGGCCCCTCATAGCAGGGTGAGGTAATGTACGATTCCTTTTGGTTTTAACTGACTATTTCTCTAAATGAGTGGAAGCAGTAGCATTCGCCCAAATACGGGAACAAGAGATAATCGCCTTTATATGGAGGAACATCATCTGCCGATTCGGCCTACCCAAGGAGATCAGTGGCGACTACGGATCCCAGTTCACGGGAAAGAAAACCGCAGAATTCTTTGAGAAGTGACACATCAAGAGGATACTCTCAACCCCATATCACCTAGTGGGTAACGGGCAAGCAGAGTCCTCCAACAAGTCTATACTAAACATCATGAAGAAAAAGCTCGAGGACACCAAGGGACTGTGGCCAGAAATACTACCAGAAGTATTAAAGGGCTACCGAACAACTCCAAAGACGAGCTGAGGAGAGACGCCTTACTCTTTGGTCTATGGGACAGAGGTAGTAATACCAGTCAAAGTCGGAGAACCCAGTCTAAGGTACTCCCATGAAAGCGGTACGAGTAACATTGAGAGAAAAAGGCAGGAACTCGATGAAATTGACGAATGAAGAGATATGGCGTACATAAGAATGGTCGCTAAAAAACAACAAGCAGAATGCTCTTACAACAAGAAAGCAAAGGTCTGACTGCTTAGGGTTGGGGACTACGTGCTGAAAGCCAAAGCTTAAGCGAGCAAAGACCTCCGGGAAGGCAAGGTGGGAACAAACTGGGATGGTGCGTATAAAATCACATTCAAAGCAAACAAGGGTTCATTCCAACTATAAACAATGGAAGGAAAGCAATTACCAAACAATTAGAACCTTAGCCACCTCAAATACTTCAACTTCCATGAGAAAGTGTCCCCCAAGTCGTACTCTTTTTCCCTCGCTTGACTTTTGTCCCATTTGGGTTTTCTCAAGGAGGTTTTTACTGAGGCGGCGAAGGGAACACAATGACTTGAAGTATGCAAGGGAGAGACTCTTGTTATTTTCATTGCTCGACTCCTCAATACTCTCCAAGTCAAACAATGAGAGACTAGGCAGACTGGGATTGGCACTAGAATGCCAGCCAACACCCAAAATCTGTAACTTTCTTCAAGTATGTAACCAAAGCAACAACGTCAAAGTAATAAAAAACTTACGTTTATCAGGACACCTTCTTTGTATAAAGGTTATGTTCGACCACACTCGAACAAATACCTACCGACCCTCAGTCGCGATTTAACGAAAAAGTTATGTTCGACCTTGCTCGAACAAGAACCTACCGGCCCTCGGCCTCGGTTTAACAAAAAGGTTATGTCCGACCTCACTCGAACAGATACCTACCGGCCCTCGGCTGCGATTTATCAAAAGGTGATGTTCGACCTCGCTCGAAAAAACACCTACCGGTCCTCGGCCGCAGTTTAACAAAAATGTTATGTTCGACCTCGCTTGAACAAACACCTATCGACCCTAGGCCACGATTTAACTAAAAGGTTATGTTCGACCTGGCTCGAACAAACACCTACCAGCCCTCGACTGGTGTTTAACAAAAGGTTATGTTCGACCTCACTCAAACAAATACCTACCTGCCTTCAGCCGTAACTTAACAAAAGGTCAAAATCGGCCAAGTCCAAACAACACCTATCGGCCCTCGGCCAAATCTCAACGAAGACACATACTAGACCTATATAAATAAATGGCTGATATGACCCACGAATACTTGGCTCCAAGGCCATGGCCAACTGTAAGACAACAACAATGAGGACAAAAATCGAAACAAGCAAACAACAAAAACAAAAAATATACAAGTACAGAAAAGTAAAGTACATGAATAGAAGAAGATGCAAGGAACGACTTTGATATTTTATACGTAAGTTTTTTACAAAAGGCTCTTGAAGACGCTGACAAAAATACACAAAAAGTTAAAAAGAAAACTACTGGTCATCACCATTACGGCCTTCAGTGCCCTCGCCAGCTCAGTCTCCAACAACATCACCGCCCTGACCACTGATACCCTTACCGCCTCGTCCCCTAGTACCCTCTCCATTCTCGCCCGGAGGGTATATGGAATCATACCAGGACTCGTCCTTGAGGTGATCTATAGCATCCTCATCTTCCTCACCAGGACAAGGAGTAGTCAGATAACCACAAGCAACCCGAGCCTTGCGAGCCTTGAGACAAGCACCCTCGAAGTACGCAGCAAAAATAAATCCCGCTACATGCAACTCGCGAAGCACATCTAGTCGAGCTTTGGCGTGAATCTACTCTTCGTACAAGTCACAAGGAATGCTGGGGAAGCCAGAATCCATAGATGAAGAAGGTCGTTCAAGCATTTTAGCCTTATCGGCCTCTAAAGCAGCAACCTGATCATAACGATTAGAGGTCTCTTTCTCCAACTCCTTAATCCTTTCATCGAGCCGCTCTTCTTTAAGCCTTGCCGTTGACAATTCATTTTCTCGTTAGAAAAGGAGAGTTCGGACGACCACCTCAAGGGACTCCATCTTCCTTAAAGCCTCCGACTGGGCAGACTCTGCCTTCTCTAGTTGGCCTCGCAGCGAGAGCCTCCACCCTGAATTGAAACTCCTCAAGTTGGCCTCGCAGCGAGATTACCTAAGCTTGGAGATCACTGCATTAGGATTCTACCCCCTGCTAAGCTTGAGCTCTTCCTCTTTACTCCTCAATGTCCCTTCCAAGACACTACATTTCCCAACTACCCGCACCAGCTCTTCATATATTTCCTTCAAGTCCTCCCTCAGTTGGCGTACATCATCGCTTTCGCGGAGCCGGCACCGGAGCTATCGGTACTTCTTGAGGCATTTGAAATACTTATCCTTCAACTTCACATAAATATCTTTACGTCTTGCTCCCTACAATCACTTTCAATCTCTAGGACTACCGTCTCCAAAACATACAAAGGGAGTTAGAGCCTATGAAAGAGCAAAACGTAAAGAAAATAACGGATAACAAATGTACTCGCCCGACAGGCGAGAAAAGCAATATTATTTGAAAGGGTCACTATCATTCATAGTCCCGAGGGTCATACCCTCAATTTAAGAATAAAGAGGACCGAGAGAGGAGACTATCTCCTCGGTCTTCACAAGAAGGTTACGATCCATCAAGATCGTAATGGTCCTTGAACCCTCTTCTAACATCACTTCGAATTGAGTTAGCCCCTCATCGATCATCCTCAACTCGTCTATATCCATGTCGGAGTCAGATCCAACATCGTCCTCAGCAACGACCTTCCTTCTATCATCAGTCGAAGACACGTCCACCGCAATCCCAGAAGATTAGGCCTCTTCGAGCCCCTGAAGAGCAGGGCCGTCATTTCGCACCACACTTTCAACCGCGTCCTCTGCAGGACATATGCCCATTTCCTCCAAGTGAGGGGCCTCGAGACTTGCCTCAGGGATCTCTCCAATATGTACTGTGGAAGTCTTTCGAAGGACAAAGCCACTACCTCCCACATCAACGGCCGCTGACCCCTCTCCTCCCGCAGCCACGACTCTCCTTTTACGAGGCATTAGACTACCGTCATCAGGGGAGACATCGTCCTCATCAACTAACGAGTAGAGTTGACGAGCAGGAGTTGCAGATGGAACAGAGACGGGCTCCCAAACCTTAGCAGTAGAAGTTGAGACCGATACGGTTGACGTAGTAGTTGCAACATGAGCCGATATCGATAATATAGCGGTCGCATTTCGAAAAGAGGGCGCTGGTGCCCCGTTTCTCCGAGAATCCCTGCCTTAGAAAAATACAGCATTTAAGTCAGCAAAATAAATCCGTACTCAACAGCAAATAGAGCGGCCACATTCAAGGAAAGGAAATTATCAGTCAAAGGGAGGGCATGCCCGCATTTCTCTAAAAAACTTGGCTAATCACAGATCCCTACGATGTGAGGGAGGAGCCGAGCCGCTCGACCCAATTAGAAATATGAGCGTCTAAAGGAGGAGGCGAGGTCTTGGCTGCAAAAGAAGAACGAGAAGTCAGAATTCAGGACCGAACACGGGAAAGAAATCAGGCACTTACGAGTATAGCTCCAAGCCTTAGGAAATCCGTTGACATTGGCCAAGGTGTCCTCGATTCTGACAAAAAAGAAGTTGAACCAGAATTGACGATTGGCCTTGTCGTCCATCCTCACCACCAAGTATTTGCCTCCTCGGTGGCGAAGGTTCAACATTGTCCCCCTATAAAAACTAGGGGATAATAGATGTATTCAGTGTCGCAGCGTCAATTCAACCCCGGCCAGCTCGGCAAACTTTGTGAGAATATTTATAATCTTATAAACATATAGCACGAGCTGCGCAGGACAAACGCCGTAGTGACGACAGAACTCTTCCACCAGCGAAAGGAGAGGGAAAGAATAGACGACTTGGAAGGGGTAGGCGTAAAGGGCACAATACCCAGGACGGTGGACCTGTACCGTGTCCCCTCCAGCCGTGATCAACTCGACATGATATGGAAGACCGAATTTTGCCTTAAGCTCTGCTAATTCTTTTATCATCATCACTGATCGAAAGGCTCCAGACGCGGCCTCTAGAGATTTGGTGAAATCAGATTTGGAGGTAGGGTTGAGTGGGATTATTTTCCCCACCTACGGGAAAGTGTCATCTTCAATGGTGGCGGAAACGCTCTCCCCATGAAACACTATCGCTAAGGGAGCAACATGACTCCCCTCACCAGCATCAACAGACATGTTAGACATGATTTAATGTAGTGGAAGAAAGTAACAAACGAAAGGGAATGAAGAATGATATAGGTCAACGAAGCAGCAAAGAAATTCGGAGAAGAAGAAAAGCAAGAGAAGGGTATGGTGCTTCAAACGTTGGAAGGTTTAAACTTCAAAATTAGGTTCAAAGATCTCTACTTATAAAGGTCATGCCACCAAAACCAAAAAATAGCTCATCATGATTGGCACTGGAACCGAAGCGGCAGATCTAATCAAAGGTCACATGCAAAACGGAGCGATGCATCGGGAATATGCATCATAATGATGCATGACATGATGACGTCATCCCAACCCATACAACATAACTCCAACAAATCACCCGAAAAATTCAAGGCATTCAAAATACGCAGCCTATAGAGGTCCACGCCGCCTGCTCGCCGTAACAACTACGACCCATGTAGTCTGTCTGGTTAGCTCGACCACCAATAACATGATCCGCTCATCAAAACCGCCCGCGAAGCCGGCCTCAATAAGCGGATGGACTAACTGTATGGGTCAAAATCTATCTCTAATCGAAATGGTATTAGTAAAACATTCTCAGGGCGCTACATGTCGAAGTAATCTAATTAACAATGATGGTCGTGGTCGAAGAGTCAGCAAAGACTGAAGTCGAGGAGTGCCAAAGATCGAGGCCGAGGTCGAGTACCCTTGACAGAGTTATAACGGCTAGTTTCAACATAGGACATTAAAGAGAATATTCTAGTGGATATTCTCTACATTTGTACTATTAGGGTTTTTAGGAACATGTTCCTTATAAATAGAACAAGCATTCATGAAGCAAAGCTACAAATGTCTTGTTTTCTCTCGGAAAAGTGGCTACATATGCATTGAATTTGACTGACGTAAAAATAGCACGAGCTAGCCAGTTTTCGGACTGGTAATTCAAAAATAGCCAGCGTTTGCAAAGTCATTAAAAAATAATCACTATTTTGCTGCCGGTCCAGCATAATATACTGAAGATTGGTGCAGCTGTGTATGAACTTCCAGCATATTATGCTGGAACTCCAATACGCGAAAAGTTTCAGTATAATATACTGGAGATTGGAGACTTGTGTATGAACTTCCAACATATTAAGTTGGACCGGTATATTATACTGGAGCTCCAGTATATTATGCTGGAATATTTTCCGGATTTTGAACACTATTTTCGTTCAGATTTATCTTTTCATGAAAAGTGGCTATCCATTACTTTTGAAAATGTGGCTATTTTTCAATTACAACTTGTAAATCTACCTATTTTAAAATAAAATTCTGGTTTCTTCTAGGCCAAATACATACACAGCCCCTTAAAGTTGGCACCAAATTCTATTTAGACACATCAACTAACCCTTGTACCTACTAGATACTCTAACAACCACTATAATGTACCTATGGAACACCTGGGTCTCAATCTCTCTTAAAAATGAAATGCGTGATTTGCAAGTACACTGACACGGAAGACGGACAAATCACTGGGTAACATGTGTCAAATAACAAAAGAAAAAAAAAACTTTTTTCTTCTCCTTCGTATTCTTCAATTGCAACCACCAAACACAGAAAAGCTTGGCGACACCTCTCCGGAAACATCATCGGAAATGACCCTCAGCAATATGCAGCGAATGAAGCAGGTCAGTCAGATCAAAATAGATAACACGGGTCGAGATCCGGCGAGTTAGTCCGCTTCATCTGTGTTATTCAATTGCAACCGCACAAAAAACAGAGAATGCTTCTCTACTGCCCTATATCCACATTATGCACTATCACACATTCAGTCGAAGAGTTTTAAGTAGATGACGATTCGTAAGAATGTCACTCCATCTCCTAAACCGTTTATTTTATTTGGAAAACTATGTCCTAATTTGTAATTTAGTCTTTTGTTTACAGATAGGTTTTTTGTTCCTTGTTAAACAAAAATTCAGCTTTTCCTATAATACTCAATTAAATTGAATTAAATGTTTGTCACAAGATTTTTTTTATTATTCTATGGTGGTGAGGTGTTGTGAAAAGTACGGACAATAATCTTAGCAGTAGGTTTTTTTGCAGAATGAAGTCTGGGGAAAAAATGGAGGATGTTTGAGTCCATGGAGGGGTTGGGATTCAAATGTTTACTTTTTGTGAGAATAGAGGGTGGACGGAAGAAGGTAAAATTGAGATTGAAGGAAATTAAAGTAGGAAGAAGATGGAGGAACAGTTTTTGAGAGAGAGGAGGAGATTTTGGTGCCATGTAAGCATAAGTCACGTGCCCATATATGAGTGAGAATCACTCTCTTTTGACATGTAGTGATTTGTGTTTAATAGGTATACTATAATGGTTGTTAAAGTGTCTAATAGTTACAAGGATTAGTTGAGGTGTTTAAATGAAAATGGTGCCAATTTTAAGGGGCGGTGTATTACATGGCCCCCGTTTGACAAATCTGCAAGCACTAGTAAGACATAATTTCTATACGAATAACCTGCTTTTGTCAGTTTATATGGTAGCACATATATACAATTGAGCTGATTATTTACATCATGTCCAATTGGTCATTCACATTCTTTATCTTCAGCAAAGCCTAATCTTTCTTATGGTGTTTCATTCTCAATGATGTTTCACCTTATCCCTCTACTTCTTTTTGGTAGTTATTCCTCTATGCAGCAGTCAGAAAATCCATCATTTTTGTATTATTATTTGTCATGGTATTGAATCTTTAGGATTTTGTTTCCTCTTTGGCGTAGTGTGCATTAATTATCCTCCTTTGGGTAGTGACCCCCATTTTTATCCATTCTTAGAGGCTTTTGTAAATTTTATGGATGAATGAATGTAAATCTTTTCGAAATTGCATCAAAGGGGTGGTAATGACCGTCGTTTCTTGAACTTCATGTAGTTGAAGTTTGGATCAGTTACTGGTAGCATACATCCTAACACACTCTAATAAATTACCCCAGTAGAAAACCAATATACTCGGAATTGCTAAAGCATAATAGTTTATGCTGTGCCGGTCATCTCGGTTGATTAGCTGGGTATAATTGTCTTTAGACGGCAATAGGCTGAAACTTTTGGGACATCTCATTTTTGGCATTTGACATATTGGTTTTGTCATATTTGAAGTGCTAAGTGATCAGCCCATGACTGCTGCAATCTAGACAGGCGAAGGTTCACTAGCCATATGATTGCGCCGCAGAAGGAAAAACTTGTGCTGATTTGATGTTGAATTTGTGGAGGAATGCAACAAAAAGATTTAGGTTTTAGTCCCCATTATTGTCGGATGGCATGACGAAGGAATTTACTTATACTCGAAGGAAATTACTTTAATATACATGAATAATTAGTTAGTTTCACAGGACAAGAGTGGGTTGTCTAATGGCGACCATCCTTCACTTCCAACTAAGAGTTTGTGAGTTCGAGTCACCCCAAGAGTAAGGTGGGGAGTTCTTGGAGGGAAGGAACCGAGGGTCTATCGAAAACAGCCTCTCTACCCGAGGGTATAGGTAAACAATGATAGGGGGCATGTGATATTCATTTGTAAAATATACTTTGACTTTAAAGAGAGAATCTGGTCTTATTATAAGCCTACAAAAATAACTTTTCACGAGGATTCTTGTCCATACTTTTCCACCTGATCCGAGGACAACTCGGATATTCAAAGGCTTGTCCATCATTCATAATTGTCAGAAAGAACATCCGTTGATTTCATTCTTTTTTCGGGTGACTCATTCATTCTATTTACATAAATGTCATTTATTGTCATTCCTCACTATTTAATGCTACCTTATTTCTGTTTGGGTTCTTAAATAAATATTGTTCATTGTGTACCTTCATTGCTTTCGGAAAAGATCTACATATTATTTATCACACTATTGGGAATTTCGTTTTTGGAATTTTATTATTAACTAAGATTAACTCTCATTTGTATAAATTTAATTAGTTGAACCAAGATTTATATTGTTTGGTCAAACAATGGGCACTCAACTTTATTTAAGCATTCATAAAGTCATCAATATTATTTTCTGTAACGAAAAATCAACTTAATTTTTGAATCACGATTCATATATGAAGTTGAACATGAGAAAAAAAATGAAACGTTCAAATTGACATTGCATTTCAGGTGTACCAGTACTATTTATTTTTTGACATAACGAACAAGAGAGCAGGGAATACATAATTAAATAACTGTAATAATAAGATTATAAGAACACTGAGATTATAATTATGTCCTCTTATTTGTTGCATTGTCTAATAAATAACGGTAATATAAAGCTTATACCGATAACAATCATGGCATGACATGATAGGATTTTCAAGTTGCAGTCACATAAATATAAAATATTCAGAGACTTCGTGATTGAGCAAAGTATGAGGAAAAGGTGGAAAATAATAGTAGTAGTAAAAGTAGATAATTAATTCTAAGGATATTTGTAATGTCAATTCACATCTATATCAGAGGTCATTTTCCTGTAGAACAAGATATCAAACAACCATGTGCCAGGTGCTATATTCAACTTGAGCAATTTAGGTTTGACATAATCCATTTCAAGCTGCTGCTTCCATTTGGCATTGGCTATTTGGCTGTTTAGCTTTTAAAATTTCACTTTGCTTACATATTCCCAGTAACAGACAATCTTTATTAGTCAAAATGCCAATTGACACCATTGGCTCTCGTACTACCCTGTTGTCACTTGTCCATGATTTTGGTGACTTGCTTTCCCTCTTCTCTTCATCCAACATTTTCAACTCAGTTGGTAAAGCACAATTGACAATTTTTTTCGTGTTGTTTTACGACGGTTGTATCCTAGTTAGTGTACACCCTTGACCATTTCATCCTGTATCTATTTCCACAAGACTTG
>AWOL01S0003846.1:114666-135911 GCA_000715115.1 Nicotiana otophora | reverse complement strand
AGCATCAGAGACCTGGTGGTTTACTTCAAAGGTTAGATATTCCTGAGTGGAAGTGGGAGCGTATCACTATGGACTTTATTGTTGGACTCCCACGGACTCAGAGGAAGTTCGATACAGTTTGGGTCATTGTGGACAGGCTGACTAAGTCAGCGCATTTCATTCACGTGGCAGTTACCTATTCCTCGGAGCGGTTGGCAGAGATTTATATTCGTGAGATCATCTGTCTTCACGGTGTGCCCGTGTCCATCATTTTTGATCGAGGTACGCAGTTTACCTCGTACTTTTGGAGGGGAGTTCAGCGTGAGTTGGGTACGCGAGTTGAGTTGAGCACAACATTTCATCCTCAGACGGACGGGCAGTCCGAGCGTACTATTTAGATCTTGGAGGATATGCTCTGCGCCTGTGTTATTGACTTTGGAGGTTCTTGGGATCAGTTTTTGCCGTTAGCGGAGTTTTCCTACAATAACTGCTACCAATCAAGCATTCAGATGGCTCCTTATGAGGCATTATATGGTAGACGGTGTAGGTCGCCAGTTGGGTAGTTTGAGCCGGGGGAGGCTCAGTTATTGGGCACAGATTTAGTACAGGATGCCTTGGATAAGGTCAAGATTATTCAGGATCGACTTCACACAGCTCAGTCCAGGCAGAAGAGTTATGCCGACCGTAGAGTTCGTGATGTTGCACTCATGGTCGGAGAGAGAGTGTTACTTCGGGTATCACCCATGAATGGTGTAATGAGGTTCGGAAAGAAGGGCAAGTTGAGCATTAGGTATATCGGACCTTTTAAGATTCTGGAGAGAGTGGGAGAGGTAGCTTATAGGCTTGCGTTGCCACCCAATTTAGCAGCTGTTAATCTGGTATTCCATGTGTCCATGCTTCAAAAGTATCACGGTGATTCGTCCGATGTATTAGATTTCAGCTCTGTCCAATTGGACAAGGATTTGACTTACGAGGAGGAGCCGGTGGCAATTCTAGCCCGGCAAGTCCGCCAGTTGAGATCAAAGAGTTACCCTTCAGTTCGAGTGCAGTAGAGCGGTCAGCCTATTGATGCAGCTACTTGGGAGTCTGAGTCCGATATGCGGAGTAGATATCCTACCTTTTCACTACCCCAGATACTTTTCTATGTTCGTTCGAGGACGAACGGTTGTTTTAGAGGTTGAGAATGTGATGACCCAAAAGGTCATCTTATGCTTTAGAATTCGAATCTGCGCTTTTAAGCCTTAAAAAATCTTATTTTTACCCTCCTCAATTTGCGTGCGCAGTCCAGGCAGGTTTCCGGAAAGCTTTTATGTTGAAAACTAATGAAAATAAGAATTGTTACCTTAAAAGTTGATTTTAGTTGACTTTGGTCAATATCTTTGGTAAATAGGTCCGGATCCGTACTTTGACAGTCCCGGTAGGTTCGTATCGAATTATGGGACCTGAGCGTATGCCCGGAATCGATTTCGGAGGTCCCTAGCTTGAGNAAAATTAAAAGTCTGGAAATTATTTGTTTTTAAGAATTGATTGATGTTTGGCATTGTTAGTATCGGGTCCGTATTTTGGTTCCGGACCCCGGTACAGGTTCATTATGATATTTAAGACATGTCTGTGAAATTTGGTGAGAAACGGAGTTGATTTGACATGATTCGGACGTCCAGTTGAGAAAATAGAAATTTTAAAGTGTTCTTGAGAATTTTATTTGATTTGGTGCTAAGTTTAGAGTTCTAGGTGTTATTTTGGCGATTTGATTTCGCGAGCAGGTCCGTATAATATTTTTAGACTTGCGTGTATGTTTGGTTTGGAGCCCCGAGGGCTCGGGTGCCATTCGGGCGATGCGCGAGTTGAGTTCAAACCTCAACTAGGCTGCAGGTGCAGGTGCACCAAATCTGGTGTGCCCGCACCTGCGAACCTTCGGCCACAGGTGCGAGCGATAGCCCCGCAGATGCGACCCAGGCCTGGACTTCATTTTTTGGCAGATGCGGACTTTTCTCCGCAGGAGCGGAACCCTGTCCGCAGATGCGGCCCCAGTTGGCTCAATCCTTTTCCGCAGAAGCGCACATCCTGTCCGCACATACGGATGCGCATGTGCGACCAAAGCACCGCAGGTGCGAAGGTCGCTGGGCAGTGAGCATTTAATTCAGATTCCAGCCATTTTTCTTCTCGTTTTCAAAAGGATAGGAGGCCTAGGGCGATTTTTCAAAGACATTTTCTTCCCCAAATCGTAGGTAAGTGTTCCTTAACTTATTTCTTTCAATCTTTTTCTTCATTTTACTAGAATTCAACCTAAAATCTAGAGTTTTCATGGTAGAATTAGAGGTTAGGGTAGAAATTAGGGATTTCGGGAATTTGGGGATTTAGACCTCGATTTGAGGTCAGATTTCAAAACTAACTACATATTCGGGCTCGGAGGTGAATGGGTAAGAGGATTTTGGTCCGAACCTCGGGTTTTGACCAAGCAGGCCCGGGGTCGAGTTTTTCGACTTTTTGGAGGAAAATTTTGGAAATTTAATTTATGAAATATAATTGATTCCTTTAGCAATATTTGATATTAATGAGTCATTTTTGAATAGATACGAGTGGTTTAGAGGTGAATTCTAAAGGAAAAGCTGTGATTGAGAATTAAGTGGCCTTCGGAGCGAGGTAAGTGTTGTGTCTAACTTTAGCTTGAGGGAATAGGTATTGTGTGAGTATTTTCTATGTGTTTTGTTGTTGAATACGGCGTATAGTTGAGGTGACGAGCATCTATACGTTGTGGTCGAGTTGTAGTATGCGAGTGAATTTCTATTTCTTGCAAATTGTAATCTTAAATCTAGTTATCCATGCTTATTGTTGTTGTTGAAATGTTGGGAGACTTGTATCCGGTTCCACCAAGGTCGATAATATTGTGAATATTGATTCGAGGTCGAGATATTAAGTTGTGGAAGTAATCATTGATGAAATATTGATTTCTTGTGAAACTTCTCTTTATCCGTTGTTATTGATTCTGTGAATTGTGAGGAAGAGTGTAAAGCACGAAGGGTGATGCCGTGCATAATTTAATTATATTGTGAGGAAGAGTGTAAAGCACGAAGGGTGATGCCCTGCATAATTTAATTATATTGTGAGGAAGAGTGTAAAGCACCAAGGGTGATGTCGTGCATGAATTATTTATATTGTGAGAAAGAGAGTAAAAGCACGAAGGGTGATGCCGTGCAATCTTATTTGTTACTTGGTGAGGCTGAGAGTAAATGCACGAAGGGTGATGCCGTGCAGTTTTCCTTTGTTAGTTTTATTGCTCAATTCGTTTAAGGATTTTTTGTTTAATTCTATCTTTTTATTATTCTTACTCTTTATGTTGTATTCCCCATTGTATGTCCCCTTCCTATTATTTCTGCATTATTTCTTTATTTACTGTTGTTGCCACTAGCATGATTATATTGTTCAGGTTATATGTGGGTTTCTTGTCCTAGCCTTGTCACTACTTCGCCGAGGTTAGGCTCGACACTTACCAGTACATGGGGTCGGTTGTACTGATGCTGCACTCTGCACTTTCTGTGCAGATTTTGATACCGGCTCAGGTTGATCGAGATTTGCTACTGGTCCGCTATCCGGAGACTCAAGGTAGATCTGTCGGCGTTCAAAGACCTTGAAGTCCCCGCCTAACTTTTATGTCCTACTGTATTCTTTCATTCAGACAGTTATATTTCTTTCAGACTATTACTTGTCGTAAATTCTAGAATGCTCGTGAATGGTGACACCAGATCCGGGTGGTAGTAGTTAATACAATTTTATGATATTCCGCACTTAATATATTCCATCTTAGTTAATTATTTTTTTATTACCGAATGGAAATAAGAAATTGGTTAATAATTTTTTAACGTTGGCTTTCCCAGCAAGTGAAATGTTCTGTGTCATCACGGTCCCATCAGTGAAAAATTTTGGGTTGTGACATCCGGAGCCTGTACACCCCCAGTGAGCGCGAGTACCCATTGAGTGAGAGTGTTGAGGGCCGAGAGCCGAGTGGTTGAGATGTTGTGATGAGTTGAGTGGCTGTTGCGTGAGAGGTTGTACTTGCTTTGCATTTGTTATTGCACTTGGTTGCTATCTATCATTGTTGTGAAGTCTCTGAAAGATTTATATTCGGATTTCATGAATTTGAACTGCATAAATTGATTTGACTTAATCTGCCGGATTTGAAAGCATGTCTATTCTTTGTTGAAATTACTGAAAGTGAACTATAACTATGTAGCTCGTCACTATCTTCAGTTCCTTATTTATTATTGTTACTTACTGAGTTGGTTGTACTCATACTACACCCTGTACTTCGTGTGCAGATTCAGGTGTTCCCGGCCATAGCGGGTGTTGATTTCTTTCGCACAGTTGATTTTTTGGAGATTCAGAAGTAGCTGCCGTATTTCGCAGACCTTGCCTCTCCTTCCCTATCTCCTTATTTACTGTATTTGATGCTCATGTACTCAGTGACACCAGGTTTTGGGAGTGTTTATATATGTATTTGTGAGTTTTTATTCCTCTAAATTTAGATATTATGTTTTCAAACTAAAAAGATATGTTTATTGAGATTGTCGGCTTGTCTAGTATTGAGATATGCGCCATCACGACGGGTGAGATTTTGGGTCGTGACAAGTTGGTATCAGAGCTCTAGGTTACATAGGTCTCACGAGTCATGAGCAGGTTTAGTAGAGTCTTGCAGATTGGTACGGAAACGTCTGTACTTATCTTCGAGAGGTTGCCGAACCCTTAGGAAAATTTCACTTTCTTGTATACTATCGTGCGGAATTGATTCAGCTTAAAACATAACTCTTTGAATTCCTTCCACGAATTCGTATGCGCACATGAGCGCTCGGTATCAGCTGTGCATCGCCGACTTATGATTCCATGAACGATGTTTGAGGTGTGTATTTCGTGTTCTGGTAATGGACTAGTTTGGAGGACTTGAGGCCAAGTTTAGACCACAACTTAGGCTTGGTAGCTTAAGTTGTAACATGTACATTTGGACTCATATGTCCGGTAATATCCCTACGAGTAGAATTTGTGGCTCGATGAGTGGTGGAATGGCTTTGTGATGAGTATGATGTAACTGCAGGATGTGTTAAGACGATTTGAATGTGACGAGAAGTGTTTCCTTGAAATGTAAAGGAAGGCCATTGGGTGCTTTATTTTCGTTTTGATGTGACGTATAGTCTCGAGTTGTGAGTGTATTGAAGGATCTTTGACCTTTTTAAATTGTGGGGCAAATTATGTTCTCATGTCTTGTCAATGATTTTGGATTCAAGAAGAGTAAGTGATTGTGTAGTAATTGTGGTTGCGAATGGGCATTTTTAGTGTTGATGGCTAAAGAAAGATGATCTTCGAAGAGGCTTAGAGTCGGTAACATTTTATTGGTTCAGGTGCGGCAGAGATGCATTTTTGATTTGATGCAACAGTCGGGCAGCAAAGTATGAGGGAAGACGTGACGGGAAGTGTTTCGCGGTGGTTGAAGTACTAGCAGGTCAAGTAGGAGAAGTAGAGGTTGCTTAAAGGAGATGGTTAAACTGAAGTAAGAGTGGCAGATTAGCATATGGATTCTGTGGTAAGGTAGTCGCGCGCCTTGAGAAAGTGTAGAACGGTTTGGAATCGTGATAGAATGTTATTTGGCCTACGGACTTTATTTGGAGTGATGGTTATTGTGCGAAGAAAGATTGAATATGGAAGAAAGGAGTTTGTTTGAAATGAAGAGGGATGTGAAGATCTGATTATCGTTTTAGGCACAATATGACTTGGGTTCAGAAGGTATTGTTGAACTTCCAGTTGATGTCAAAAGGGAAAGTGCAGACTTATACAAATGGTGGGCGAGCATGAGCTTAGGAGAATTTACTAATTACGTGGTTGTTGCACCCAGTGCAGTGTCGTTGGGAGATGTCGGTAAGGAATTCCATAGGTGAGTTATTTCTTGTGAGCAGTTAGAGGTGGCGTGATGTTGATGAAGCTTCTACGAGGAATATTACTCGCTACTTGATAAGAGGTTGAGTGTGTGACTGTGGCTAGCGATTCAGAATGTTCATCAAAATCTTAACAAAAGATTTCAAGAAATTTGGCGGGTTAACGGTGCGAGATCTTGGTAATTGAGAAGGAGAAATCCTTACGGGTTCTAATTTTATATAATAGCAGCTTAAGGCTAAGTGGGGGAGCCTGCTATTGACAATTCGATTTCATGGTTATGTGCTAAATTTTAGTTTTGGTACGAGGCATACTTGTGGTTTAGTTATGACTTACAGAGGAGGAGATCGAGGATGACTCGGGTAAGTAAATTCATGGATACGGGTTACATTGCACTTTATGAAAACATGATGTTATTTTGAAGGATGTAGTGCACACGAAGTATGAATTTGATTGGTCATGATAAGGTAGGTTACTTATTTGAGTGTTGATTATGCTAAAGGAGCACATGTCTTTAGGCCCGTTTGGGGCAGAGTAAATTAGATTTGAGCAGAGTGGATGACTCTCGAGATGGTTCTAATAGATTCAAAACATATATGTGGAAATTGAAATTTTTTCGAATTTGTATATCACTAGAATCAGTTACTTACATTGGATGGTATCAGGACGTGCGGTAATTCTGTTTGACTATGGATTCTACATTTCAGTATAAGAAAGGAAAGAGGAATAATTTTAAATTCGCATAAGGTATTTTCAGAGTGAGTATTACGGTTGGGGTATTTTTTGAGGTGCTTAAGAAGAATACAGTAGCTTATGGGCCTTAGGGCAATGTGGTTTTATGTTAGGATGTCTTGTAGTGAGCTTTGGGTAAGGATAGAAGTGTTCTGACAAGGAGAAATGTCAACTTGATCGTAATTCAAAAGAAAATCAGAGAAAATAGGACAAATGGGTAACATAATGGATCAGTATGGTAATGGTATGCTCAGTTCTTTTGATTCTTACGATGAGGTGGGGTTTTACGGGTGTTTTGTGGCAATACTCTCGGATTTGGCAACCTGTGTGGCTTGGTGGAGTTAGAAAAATTCAGTTCTGATAGCTTGGTTATGTGCAAATGAATTTCAAAGTGTTCTTGATGGTTTCTACCATGGTTTGAACCGGATATTTTCTATTGGTGTGGGAAACGTGTTTTGTATTATGATTTCCTCCTGGAAGGAAGGAAGAGGAAAATTTCTAACTAATCGGGTATGTAATTTGCTGGTAACTCAGAGTTGATAATGGAATTCTTGTGCTTGTCACATGATGGCATAATAGATGTGGTGTGTTGTACGGGATTAGAAATTACATGTACAACGTGACAGTTCAGTCTTGAAGAGAAGGTAACGAATGTTGGACAGCATGGTCAGTTTCAGATATTTCGATGAATGTTATAACTGCTCGGTAATTCCTGAGAAGGGTGCACATTTCAGAAGGCGCATTGTGTTTTGACTTACGGATGTTCATCGGTATTGCAGTACTCACCTGGTTGATAAACTGTTGATATTCAAATTATTGCTATGTGGCACGGAAGAATTATGAAAGTATTCCTCATAGGATTATCGTGAAGGGAAGATGTGTTAGTCATTTTAGTGTTGGAGTTGGGATCAGTTACGGTGAATCATGTGTTCGATGAATTTGGAGACTGGGAGTTCTCAGAAGTATATTTTTTCGGGGTTGCGACCTATTTGAGGTGACTATTTTATTTAAAACTCGATGGAGGCACTAGTTGCGTTAATTATTATGATAGCTATGCGCTATGAGTGCGCATATATGTGAGGTTTGAGCCCATGTGCGGGGCATTAGAGCAAGTATTCATACTCGGAAGAATTCTTAGGCTATAATATGCCTAGAGTTGACTGTTAAGCGTAAAGTTATAACGTTTCCCATATTCGTACCTTTGTTGAGAACTATCTGGGCTATACTTGAGGTTACAAAGAAGATGGTTCCCTAAATAAACGGGGTAGTTACTAATTCTGCGTTAAAAATTGCCGATTCGAAGTGTGATAGCAGACTTTGCACATGCTTACACTATGGCGTGCTATTTATACCAGTCCAGGAGCATGAGAATCTTATTTCATTATCATATACAAGTGTACTTGTTTAATTGCTCATGTATGATATGCTGGGACTAGAGGCATGTGACCATGCCATGCGATTCATATTATTAGCACGAGAGTTGTCCGTGCCGTTGTGGGAATTCTATTTCTATGATAATTTATCTGATTTATTAATTTCCTTCCTCTACAATTGTGCACATGCACCTACAGTTATCCTCTTCACGAAATTTGAGGATATGGTTGTAATATTGCGGTTGTAGTGGTGCTTGTTGAACTTGCAATACAGTTTTCTTCCTTGAGACATCTCCCATATTTGGGTACACAGATTGCGCAGTTGTTGATTGAGTTATATTAATGTGGTGTGTCTGTGAGATAGTTGTGTTTAATAATATAAGGTCATTAGACCTAGAATGGGTACTATCAGGCTTGATTATGGTATATTCGGGAGGATAATATTGAAAGTCGGCTTAGGAGAGGATTATGGTTCTGGTTGGGGCGAGAGAGCTCCATGGCTAGTTGATCTGATGAGTGGTTATGAGTTTTTGATTGTTTCTTTCATCATTGGTAGTGTACGAAGGTTTCAGAATGAGTTTCTGTTGAATGCGGGGATTTATACTAGTACTTGGTTGGTTTTGAGTAGTTACTGTGATAAAAAATGTGCTACGAGTATGCGAGTTGTGTAGTATGTTATGTGATTATATCTGGGATTATGGTTATGGCTGGATACAGCTTGTTCAGGCTTATACAGTGTGTAGATGTGAGATTCGGGTCTTGAAAAGAATTTTGGATGTTAGAAATTTGGCTCCATAGTTTTTGGGCTAAGGTTAAATTAATGATTTTCAGTTATGTTGTGTGGTCAGACCTATATAGAATAGGGTGATGTGAGATCACCCCCGGGTATGTGCATGGTAAGGTGGAATAGAGATTTGAAGGTTAAAAACAACTCTTGGAACGTTCGAGGACGATCATATGTTTAAGTGGGGGAGAATGTAGCGACCCAACCTGTCGTTTTGTTACATTCACAGCCCTGTTCCCCCATTTATTGCTCAATTTATGCTTTATAGTTGTTTTATGACTTACCGGGTTAGTTGGTTCGGGTCAGGAAGGAATTCGGAATGGAATGAGACACTTAGTCTCATAACTGAAAATTTAAGTTAGAAAAGTTGATCGGATGTGGACCTATGGGTAAAAGACCTTAGATTTGAATTCTAATAATTTCAATAGCTCCATATGGTGATTTTGGACTTAGGAGCATGTCCGAAAAATTATTTAAAGATCCATGGTGGAATTAGGCTTGAAATGCCGAAAGTTTAATGTTTGGGAAGTTTGACCGGGCGGTTGACTTTTTGATAACGGGGTCGAAATCTGATTCTGAAAATTTGAATACCTCTGTTATGTCATTTATGACTTATGTGCAAAATTTGAGGTCAATCAGACGTGATTTGATAGGTTCCGGAGTCATTTTTAGAAATTAAAAATTTCAAAGTTCATTAGGCTTGAATTGGGGGTGTAATTCATTGTTTTAGCGTTGTTTGAGGTGATTTGAGGGTTAGACTAAGTTCATATGATATTTTAGAACTTTTTGGTATATTTGGTTGAGGTACCGAGGGGCTCGGGTGAGCTTTGAAGGGTTAACGGATCAAAAATTTGGACTTGAACAGCAGCTGGAATTTTCTGATATCTCATGTTGCTTTCCTTCTACGCGATCGCGTGAATGTGTCTGCGATCGCGTAGGCTTAGTTGGTCAGTGGAGGTTTCTGTTCTACGCGATCGAGTGGGGATATCTGCGATCGCGTAGGGTTAATTGGAGGCAGTGATATTTTGTGCTTCGCGATCGCGTGAAGCGGGATGCTGTCACGACCCAAAATCTCACCCGTTGTGATGGCGCCTATCTCAATACTAGGCAAGCCGAAAATCTCAATAAACCACAATTTCTCTCAAGATTGAAAATATAACATTTAAATACAATACAAGCACTCTCCAAAACTTGGTGTCACTGAATACATGAGTATTTAATATGAGTACAAGTCTGGAAAATACAGTCTATAATAGTCTGAGACCAAATATAGTGAACAAGGAGATAGAGAAAGAGAGACAAGGTCTGCGGAACACGGCAACTACCTCAAAATTTCCTGAAAATCAACTGCGTGAAATGATCAACACCCGCTATGTTCAGGAACACCTGGATCTGCACACGAAGTACAGGGTATAGTATGAGTACAACCAACTCAGCAAGTAAAAATAATAACTAAGGAACTGAAGATAAAGACGAGCTACACAGTCATAGTTCACTTTCAGTAGTTCCAGCAAAGAATAGACATGCTTTCAAATTTGGCAGTTTAAGTCAAATCAATTTTATACAGTTCAATTTCAAGTAATCCAGACATAAATTCTTTTAAAAATTTCACAACAATGACAGATAGCAACCAAGTGCAACAACAAATGCAAAGCAAGTACAACCTCTCAGGCAACAGTCACTCAGCTCATCACAACAACTGAACCACTCGGCTCTCAGCTCTCAGCACTCACACTCAATGGGTACCCGCACTCACTGGGGGTGTGTACAGACTCCGAAGGGGCTCCTACAGCCCAAGCGCCATAATCTGCACGCACAACTCACGTGATGCACGGACAACTCACGTGTTATAATATCCTGCACTGACAACTCAAGTGCAATAATATCCTGCACGGACAACTCACGTGCCATAATATCCTTACCTCACTAACAGGCCATCGGCCTTACTCAGCCCTTCACCTCTCTAGTCTCTCGGGCTCTCAGAAATCACAAAGATCAGCCCAAACAAAGATAACATAGTGTATCAACAAATATCAAGAAAGACTGAGGTACGATACGCTAGTAAAATCATGACTGAGCACAAGATAGCAATTAGCAAATAATTCAACAAGTACGTGACCTCTGTGGGTCCCAACAGTACTATCACATAGCCTAAGCATGATTTTTAACATGATTTACAGTCAAATTTCTTCAACACAAAGAGAGCTTATAGCTAACAACAGGTTATTCAACTTTACAGTTTCCCGGGATGGACCAAGTCACAATCCCTTCGGTGCACGCCCACACGCCCGTCACCTAGAATGTGCGTCACCTCCAAAATAATCACATGACACAAAATCTGGGGTTTCATACCCTCAGGACCAGATTTATAACTGTTACTTACCTCAACCCGTGTAATGCTTTATTCCGCTATGACCTTGCAATGAGAATTGGTCTCTGAAAGCCTCGTATCTAGCCACAATTAATTGGAATCAGTCAATACAAATTATTGTAATTAATTCCATAAGGAAATACTAATTTATTTTTCCAATAAAATCCAAAATTAACTCAAAAAGTGCCCGTAGAGCCCACGTCTCGGAACCCGACAAAAGTTACAGAATATGAACGCCCATCCAACCACGAGTCCAACCATATAAATTTCACCAAAATCCGACACCAACTCTACCCTCAAATCTTCAATTAAAGTCTATGAAGATTTCTACCATTTTCAACCCAATTCTTACCCATTTGAACTTAACAATCTTTCCACAACCTTATTGGTATGTATATATGATACTCTACACCCAAGAATCATACTATCGATGCAGTTATGCAGTCGCATATGCGATCGCATAACAGGTATGTGGTCCGCATACCAGCCGCATAATTTGGCCTCCAAAGCTGGGCGTTACTGACCTGTTCTGCGGTCATTATGCGGTCCGCATACTTGTTCTGCGATCGCATAATGCACCGCAAAATAGGTCTGCGGTCGCATAGTGCACCGCAAATTTTCCTCAAATCTTGCCCTCTTCCTGCTCCACTTTGCGACCATTATGCGGTCCGTAGAGTGATTCTGCGACCGCATAGTGGTCGCAGAAATGACCATTTTCCGATAAAATTTTCCTTTGCACTTCGGTCGCATAGTGCACCGCAGATTTGTACTAATTGATTTACCTCGGCACCACCAAACCTTAATTTCCTTAGCAAAATTTCTCCAGGGTCGTTACATATAAGTCAACATCCGGTCAACCTTTTCAACTTAAGCTTCCAACATAAAATTCATTCTTCCAAGCTAACTTCGAAATACCTTAAAGCCAAAATCGACAATTCACACAAGTCATAATACCTCGTAGAAAGTTATTCAAGACATCAAATAGTTGAAAGGAGCGTAAATGCTCAAAACAACCGGTCGGGTCATTACAGACGCGATCGCGTAGCTACGTGAGTTTGTTATTCGCAAACGCGCGAATAAGGTCGCGTTTGCATAGAAGAAATGGGGAAGAAATGGAAATCACGCGTTTGTGCTTCGCGATCACGTGGTTAGGTCCGCGATCCCGTAGGTCTGTGATGTTGTGCATCGCGATCGCGTGGGAAAGTCCACGATCGCGTAGAGTTAAATCCGGGCGATGGAAAATTGTTCTTCGTGATCGCGTGGGAATGTTCGCGATCGCGTAGAGCAAATGTCTGGGCAGAGAGTTTAAGTTTGGAAATTCGTCCCATTTTCAGTTTTTGACGGATTGGAGCTCAGGAAGAGGCGATTTTCTGGATTCTTTCAAGGAAAACAATGGGGTAAATGTTCTTAGCTCAATATTGGTTAAATTACCTGAATCCATGGTTGTTTTTATCATTTAATTGGTTAATTAAGTTGGAAAAGTTTGAAAACCCTCCTGGTTTAAATTGAAGATTTGAGGGTCGAGTTGGGGTCGAATTTTGGTAAAATTAGTATGGTCAGACTCGTGGTTGAATGGGATTCCGAATTTTGTAACTTTTGTCGGGTTCCGAGACGTGGGCCCGACGGCCGATTTTTGAGCTAAATTTCAGTTTTTTATGAACATTTAGCATTTTCTTATGGAATTAATTCCAATAAATTTTATTGACTGAATCGAATTATTTGTGGCTAGATTCGAGGCGTTTGGAGGCCAATTCACGAGGAAAAGCCATTGCAGAATAAAGAATTTCACGGTTTAAGGTAAGTAACAGTTTTAAATCTAGTCCTAAGGATATAAAACCCCGAATTTATTGGATTATGTAAGTATTATGGAGGTGACGCACATACTAGGTAACGGGCGTATGGGCGTGCACCGTAGGAATTGGAACTTGGTCCAGTTCGTGAAACTATAAAGTTGTATAACTTGTTGCTAGCTATATGCTTTTTCTGTGTTATAGAGATTTGACTGCAAATTATGTTATAAGCCATGTTTAGGCTACATGTTGGTACTGTTGGGACCCACAGAGGTCGTGTACATGTTGAACTATCTGCTTAATTGTTGTTTTGTACTCGGTCACAGTTTACTTGTTTATTTTATCTCAGTCTCTATTGTTCATTATTGATGCATCATATCATTGTTGTTTGGGCTGATTTCATGATTATTGAGAGCCCGAGAGACTGGAGAGATTTGTGACTGAGTGAGGTCGAGGGCCTGATTATGAGATATTATATTATAGCACGTGAGTTGTCCGTGCAGGATATTATAGCATGTGAGTTGTCCGTGCAACATGTGAGTTGGCCATGCGGATCCAGATATTGATACTATAGCATGTGAGTTATCCGTTAAACACATGAGTTGGCCGTTCGGATCCATATATTGATACTATGGAAAGTGAGTTGGCCGTGCAAATTATAGCGCTTGGGCTGTAGGAGCCCCTCCGGAGTCTGTACACCCCAGTGAGTGCAGGTACCCATTGAGTGTGAGTGCTTAGGGCCGAGAGCCGAGTAGTTGAGCTGTTGTGATGAGTTGAGTGACTGTTGCCTGAGAGGCTGTACTTGCTTTGCATTTGTTATTGCACTTGGTTGCTATCTTTCATTGTTGTGAAGTCTCTGAAAGATTTATATTCGGATTTGATGAATTTGAACTGCATAAATTGATTTGACTTAAACTGCCGGATTTGAAAGCATGTCTATTCTTTGTTGAAATTACTGAAAGTGAACTATATCTGTGTAGCTCGTCACTATCTTCAGTTCCTTATTTATTATTGTTACTTACTGAGTTGGTTGTACTCATACTATACCCTGCACTTCGTGTGCAGATTCAGGTGTCCCCGGCCATAGCGGGTGTTGATTTCTTTCGCACAGTTGATTTTTCGGAGATTCATAGGTAGCCGTCGTGTTTCGCAGACCTTGCCTCTCCTTCCCTATCTCTTTATTTACTGCATTTAGTCTCAGACTATTATGGACCGTATTTTCCAAACTTGTATTCACATTAGATGCTCATATACTCAGTGACACCACATTTTGGGAGTGTTTATATATGTATTTGTGAGTTTTTCTTCCGCTAAATTTAGATATTATGTTTTCAAACTTAAAAGATATAGTAGTTTATTTAGATTGTAGGCTTGCCTAGTATTGAGATAGGTGCCATCACGACGGGTGAGATTTTGGGTCGTGACAGTACGTGGTCCGTGTCGCTTTTCGAATAGCTTTTATATGAAATCTTGTTTAAAATGAAAATTTAACTAAATATGAGGCTACAATTGACCACGATCAATTTTTTAGGTAAACGACCCCATATTGGTGTTTTGACTATTCTGGTAGGTTCGTATTGTGATTTTAGACTTGGGCGTATGCCCAAAATTGAAATGGGAGTTCCCTAGGTTGATTTGGCTTGTTTTGCCGAAGGTTAGCAATTTGAAAGTTTGGAAATTTTCTAGGTTTGACCGTAGGTTGACTTTATGATTATTTTGGGAGTTGGAATAGGTCCGTTTTTATATTTGAAACTTGTCTACAAATTGGTGCAATTTGGAGTTGGTTTGATAGGATTTGGACGCTCGGTTGCAATTCTAGAGGTTCTTGAGTTTTCCTTTGAATTTCATACGTTTTGTTTGATGTTATTTTGGTGTTTTGATTGCACGAGCATGTTCGTATAATATTTTTAGACTTGTATGCATATTTATTTTGGAGCCCGGGAGCTCGGGTGAGTTTTGGAGGTGCTACGGATGAGTTTTAGGCGAAATGCATAGCTGGTGTGCTTTTAGTTCTGATGTTGATCTGCAGTCGCTCATGATTTTGCATTCGCATTTGCGAACTGGCTAGGGCCCTTTTTGCGATCATTTTGATCTCATTTGCGATCCTGGCAACATAGGATAGCTTTCCAAATTCATTTAAGATTGGATCTTGTTTCACTCATGAGTAGTTTTTAAAGTTTATTTTGAATTTTTTGATCAATAATTGGTTAAATTTGGTTTGTTTAGAGGTTTGTTCAAAAGGCAAGGTTGTAGTTAGTTGATTAACTTAGTTGTTGAGTGACGTAAGTGTCGTGGTTAACCTTGACTTGAGAGAATTAGGACTTGTTGGTCTATTTGCTACGTGAATTATGTATGGGGACGACGTTTATGTAAGGTGACGTATATATGCATTGTCATTGGGTTAAATCATGCAGGTGAAAATTATTTTTATTCTATTATGTGGTTTCAATGACTATGCTTTCCAAACTGTAGTTAGATAATTACTTCTTTAATTATTCGCCTTCATATTTATTATTTATTTTGAAGTTGTTGGGATTTCAAAAGTTGAGTTGAATTACCATTACACTATGATTGAAGTGGAATTGCTTCCCACCATGTTTTTCTATTTTGGATTAGTGTTGTTGCTTGGTGAAGAAGGGTGAAAAGCTCGAAGGGTGTTGACGTGCCTATTTGCATACAATATCATTTATTTGAGAGATTGCGAGGATTAAAGTAAGAAGGGTAATGCCGGGCATTTGATTGCTTATTATCATTTATCATATCATGTGAGGAAGAGAGTAAAAGCACGAAGGGTGATGCCGTGCCATTTCATTTATGATATTACATAGTGAGGATGAGAGTAAAAGCACAAAGGATGATGTCGTGCCATTGTTGATTTTATTGCTTTACTTGATTTCCGGACTAATAATTTAATTGGTTGCATTATTGTTTCTTTCGGAAAAAGTCTATTTAGTGATTTTATACTTGTCGTACTCCCCTTTCTACATGTCCCCTCCTAGTTAATATTTTAATTGTCCTACTTATTATTTTGTTGCTTTATGTATATATCGGTACATGATTTACGTAGGTGTCTTGTCATAGACTCGTCACTACCTCGTCGAGGTTATGCTCGACACTTACGAAGTACATTGGGTCGGTTTTACCCACACTTCTTGTGCAGATACTGGTGTTGGTCCCACCGGTATCTACTGGTGCTTCTGCCTGGATCATATCTACAGTGGAGACTTGAGGTAGAGCTATTGGCGTTCAGTCTCTGAAGTCCCCATCTATTTCTATCTTTACTGTTTATCTCAATTCAAACAGTTGTATTTCGTTAAAGCTATACTTATAGACTTCTAGTTGCTCATGTACTGCAGACACCAAATTTTTGGGATTAGAATAAATCGTGTTATGTTATGAGTTTATTTCATGTATTACAGCTTTAATTATCGTTAATAATTTATATTACTCTGTTCTAAACTGTTAAGATGTTAAATTGGTTATCTAATGTTGGCTTGCCTAGCAAGTAGATATTAGGCGCCATCAGGGCCCCGAGATTGGAAATCCGGATCGTGACAAGTTGGTACAGAGCACTATGTTGCCTAGGTCTCACAAGTCATGAGCAAGCTTAGTAGGGTCTGGAGGATCGGTGCGGAGACGATTGTACTTATTTTCTAGAGGCTATAGAGCTTTAGGAAAATTTCAATTCTTTCTTTCTCTATCGTGCGGATTTATTTTATCACTAAAGTTTGAATCATTCCATTCTTGTTCTCTCGCAGATGGTGAGGACACACACAAATTCCACGGCAGTCAGGAGTCGGAGCCCCTGCCACTACCAGGGATAGAGGCCGTGGCCGAGGTCGAGCTAGAGGTAGAGGCAGAGCTCATCCTAGAGCACGTGCAGTGGAACCTATTCCGGATCCTTAGATCGGGCAGGAGGAGGAGGTTCCTGTTCAGACCGTGCCAGTTAGACCAGCTCAGGTCCTGGAGGGGTTTATTGTTATCCCGGTACTTTAGGACACTCTAGTCTAATTAGTGGTCCTTTTGGAGAGCGTGGCCCAGATCGGTATATTTTTAGTGGCACCAGCTGTCTCCCAGGCTGGGGGAGGAGCCCAAACTCCTGCCACCCACACGCCAGAGCAGATGGCTCACGGATATCAAACTCCGGGAGTTTCGCCAGTTGGAGTTGCTTAGCCTATTATTGCTACACAGACCGGGGAGAGGCTCGAGATATCTTTTGAGGGATTAATGAGATTGGACATGTTCACAGAGTTATTTCCTATTCGCTTTGGGGGCACACCTTCTGAAGAACCACAAGATTTCATTGACCGTTGCCATGAGGTATTGCACAACATGGGTATTGTGGAGTCCAAAGGAGTCGACTTTACAGTGTTTTAGATGACCGATTCTGCCAAGATATGGTGGCAGGATTATGCGGAGCAAACCACCAGGTTCACCGCCACACACTTAGGATCAGTTTTTGCAGCTATTTTTGGAGAAGTTCATTCCTTTTACTCTGAGAGAGGAGTGCCGCAGGCAGATTAAGCACTTTCAGCGGGGTAGAATGACAGTTACCCAGTATGAGACCAGCTTCATGAATTTAGCTCTCCATGCGGTTGTCTTGCTTCCTACTGAGAGGGAGAGAGTAAGGATATTCATTAATGGTTTTACTTTTGATATCAAGCTACAGATGGCCAAGGAGACTGGAATGATATTTATTTCCAGCGGGTAGTATAGATTACTAGACGGATCGAGATGATTCGTGGTCAGGGCAGGAAAGCGATATCTTAGAAGAGGCCTCATCATTTTGGTAGTTTTAGTGGTACCTCATCTGGAGGCAGAGGTTCGTTTGGTAGAGCCCACCCTCCCCGGTCGGTTCAGTCAGCACTCCAGGCATCCCACAGTGCTTCAGGTAGTCGTGGTTTTAATGGGTATTGTCCTGAGCAGCTATCCTACAGTACACTTTTAGCTCCTATAAGTACACCTTCAGCTCCTATCAGTGCACCTCCGATCCATAGTTATCATGGTGGTTACTCAGGTCGACAGGGTCAGTTCCAAGGTCAGCAGTCACAACATCCAAGGACTTGTTATACTTGTGGAGATCCGAGGCACGTCGTGAGGTTTTGCCTTAGGTCACAGGGCAACATGCCGCATCAGAGTTCTCGTGCCATGATTTCGACATCGGTTGCTCCACTGCCTGCTCATCCAGCTAGAGGCGTGGGTCAAGCTGCTTGAGGTGGAGGTCATGCCATTAGAGGTGGAGGCTAGCCAGCTAGCACTCGTCCGATAGACGGAGGTTAGAGTGGTGGGGCCCAGCCCCATTTTTATGCATTCCCATCTAGACTTGAGGCAGAGTCATCTGATGTTGTCATCACAAGTATTGTTCCAGTTTTCCATAGAGATGCCTCAATTTTATTTGATCCGGGCTCCACTTATTCATATGTGTCATCATATTTTGCTTCATATCTAGTTATGCCACGTGATTCTTTGAGTGCGCCTGTTTATGTGTCCATGCCTATGAGAGATTCTATTATGGTAGATCGTGTTTATTGCTCGTGTGTGATTTCTATCGGGAGCTTTGAGACTAGGGTAGACCTTCTACTTTCGGAGATGGTGGACTTTGATGTTATCTTAGCCATGGATTGGTTGCCCCCTTATCACGCTATTTTGGACTACTAGCAGAGTTATTTCTTATGTGAAGGCTCGGCGTATGGTTACGAAGGGGTATCTAGCATATTTAGCCTATGTCCGTGATCCTTCTGTGGAGGTTCCTTCTATAGATTCAGTACCAGTTGTGCGCCAGTTTCCAGAGGTGTCTCCTATAGATTTGTTAGGGATGCTACCCGACATGGATATCGATTTCTGCATTGATTTGGTTACGGGCACTCAGTCCATTTCTACTACACAATATTGTATGGCCCTAGTTGAGTTGAATGAATTGAAGGAGTTGTTGCAGAATTTGCTTGACAACGGATTCATTAGACCGAGTGTCTCGCCTTGGGGTGCACCCAGGTATCACATAATAGTTTAAGGGGGTTTTAAAGTACCGTAACTCTTTTATTTTCAGAAACAGTTATGCTTGTATTGTAATTGGTACATGATAATTATTAGTTATTGACTGGATATGTATTGGTATTGGTCGTTTTACTTTACTATTAAATTGAGTATACCGTTTATAATTTAAAATATTTGTTGGAGGAATAACACTTTTATATTTCAATAATACTGCAGATCTACATGCCTCAGTTTACCCAATCTAAAAATTGCTTCATTAATTAGCATATGAATAAGAAACATTAACAAGTTATGTAATTAAATAAACGTAATTAGTGAGAAAATATTAATCGACAAATGTCGATTACCAATTTTAATATCATGCTATATACAGAACAATTTAAGAGAAAATTAAAATAGGAATTATTTAAAAAAACACAATTATGTTGCGTGTTTTTAAAAAATGTTCAGCTCAATGTACTATATTTCATCTGCATAATCAATAAAAAGGATTTCAACCTTGTAACCCAACCAAATATAGTCAAGATGCAAAAAACAAATTGTATTTTCATGTTTCATTCATCTCCATCTAGCAAACATTTCTCTCCTCTCACACCCATATTTTCCACTTATTTTGATTTTTTTAAAATTTTATTTGCCTTTCTGTTTTTCATTCCAAAATAAGATTTTCTTTTTTTGTTTCATTTTTTTTTTCATGCTTATTTTTTGTCTAAAATTCACCCAAAAAAGCATATTATATTATATTATATTATTATTATTATTATTATCATTATTATTTGAACTTAGCAACTCATATACATCCTTATACACAATTATACACTGAGATATAATATATAAATATCTGTTCTATATATTTACGAGAGAAAAACCTTTCAACCACCATTATGCTTCTATTTCAACAACCAAAGTCACCGTACAAAAATAAAACGAACAACAAAAAGAAGAAGAAAACCGACCGATGTTGGTGGGTAATGGGCAAAAATCGACCGAAAACTGATCGATTTGTGGCGATCGGTAATTGTATGGTCGGTAGAGCCAACTTACCGATTTCGGTCGGTCAATTAAATTCCAAAAAAAGAAAACTTTATTGAAAAAACTGACGAAAGTCGGTAGGTATTTTTTAATCATGTAATTAAAAAATGCACCATCTGAGAATCGAACCGGGATCTGTACTGTGGCAAGATACTATTATACCACTAGACCATTGGTGCATTTTGTTTTAAGACTGTCTTTTATTTTATTTATACTCTTTAATTGCATTTTCGCGCAAAAATAACCGACTAATCTCGGTCGGTTTTATTAAAAAATAAAATTATCGACCGAAATCGGTCGGTTTTTTAAAATAACCGGCCGAAATAACCGATCGATTTTGGTCGATTTTTTGAATATTAATTTTAATTTATTTAAATAAAAAACAGACAAAAAGTTGGTCAGTTTCTTAAAAGATAAATTTTGCGGGACGCAAAAATAATTTCTCGCATTTTTGCGCCAAAAATAAAATGATCAATGTTGGTCAGTTTCGTAAAAAAAATTGAACAATAAAATATTTTTAAAAAATGACCGACTTCAATCGTTTTTTTGACCGACCGAAGTCAGTCGGTAGACTGCAGTCGATTTTGGCCGAATTTTTAGTAGTGGGCGGGCAAAGAGCTATCCAATAAATCAAGTTTGAGAGAAGTTTAAATCAATAGTTTTTTAGATTTGTCTCAGCGGAGAGAGCGAAGAGAGAAGCGGGTGGAGAAAGAGAATTAAATGTGTTGGGAAGAGACAGAAAAATAAAATGCCAGTAATCACATGAGTATTTTGAATTTGTTTAATTAGTGAAAGAATTTTACGTATTATATACAATAAGGGCTATTTCGAGTAAGAAAATAAATTGGGCTTAAATTGGTTAGAAAATCATCTGGTTGCATTTACAGGGTAAAAATTTCATATTATGCTAAAATATGCTTTTGTCATTTTCATGCTCTTATCGATTGTTCAAGAATTTTCAAATGAGCTTATAATATATTGAGTCATTCCATTCATCGCCTAAGGTTTTATTATGGTCGGATAAAAAAATATTATATGGTATCAAAGCCAATTCTTGATAAATTTGTTTTCACAATTGCATCTTTCTACTATTCGTTCGCTTCGAGCTTCTCCTTCTCTTCAATTCAGTCCATTAACTAAGCCACTAATTAACTTTGATCTAGGCATGTTTCTTAATTCTTAGCCTATTGAACATGTTCAATCTATGCTCGATATCTACTCTTTAGCCTATTAAGGTTACTTTCTCCTTCAACTTTATGGACACTCAGCTC
>AWOL01S0003846.1:98498-113838 GCA_000715115.1 Nicotiana otophora | reverse complement strand
CCCCCCCATGTTCATTTTTCAGTCCTCTAAAAAACAAGAGCTACAAAGAAATAGAGACAAAATATTTAAAATTATATTCCACATGTAAACACCAAGTAACATATGTGGGAGGGTGATAGAGGCTACACTTGTCCTTCATGGATTTGTATAGGTGTTTCCAAATTATAAACCCTAATTATCATAACATTAAACTAACTTATACTTAATCAAGTTAGATTGATGCTTCTTCACTTGTTTCTCAACAACAATCAAAATGGAGGGAGCGTGTCCAGACGTGAAGTCAACTATTTATTCAATTGAAATAATTATGCTATATATAGTATATATATTGGAATTTACTAAGCTCAAATGTTGATGTATTACATGTTTCCAAATCGAAAAATAGATTAATTCCTCAAGTTAATGAAACATACACTGGTTTAGGAAAGAAAATTCAATAGGTCCTTCTCGAATGAAACATAATAATTAATAAAAGCTAAAAGAAGTTGATTAGGAACTAAAACTAGGGAGACATTGACTGTCTTCCGTAGTTAGCAACTTGCTGATCTTTACTTCATATGAGAGAGAGAGAGAGAAGAAACTCAAATGATCAGGATGTAGAAGTTTTAGTTCTTTAATTTCCAACTTTTTATTTTCTTAAGACGTGTGATGGTTAACGCTGCCTAGAAAAAATCTTTTTCCAATTTTTGTTTTTACGAAATATATAGCTACTCCTTTCTTTTTCACTAAACCCATTAGTCTCATCACCAAAACACAAATATAACTTCAAATGCTTTAAATTACTCACAAACTCAGCCGAAATATCCTGGCAAAATTTGACAAATGGAAGCAAAGAAGACCCAAATCTCAGGCCCTTTAACTTTTTTTTTTCTTTCTCTTTGTTTCCCTTTTCTTTTGCACGTATACATGCAAATGATGCATATATAACTTGATCGTACAACACCATATACACACACGAGCACACAAAAGAAGGGGTAAGGCAGAGCCATAGTCATAATTTTTAGTTTATGGGTTCTGGACTAATTATTTTTGTTTATTAGGTTATGAATATATTATTTGTACATATTAAATAGTTTTTACACAAATATAAACATTGAGTCAAAATTACTGAATTCTGTCGAACCCCTAATTATCACTAGCTCCGCCACTAGGGTAAGGGATAAGGGTAGGGAAGGGGCCAAGGGTATAATCATATTCAATTGCTTCTCACGTCACTGTTTTATTCCCGGGAGAGAATTCAGCCAAACGAACTTTCGGACAATGATCAGAAAAAACACCTTATTGTATAAATTCTTATATTATAAATTATATATATGGAACGTACGTAACTCAAGTCTAACCGTTGTGATGATTATCATGCCCTTTAGTCAACACAATCCTAACAAACCTATTTCTTTTAGTTCACAATTCCACATGACATTACCAGTATACACAATTTCCTCCATTATTATTAATTTTATTCTTATAAATAATTTTCATTAGTACATAATAATGATCATAATAATCACTTCAATTTCCAATCTTTTTTTTAGCTAATTACCAATTACCTCATACGTAGGATCTGATGCATTGTTACCAACAAAGGTTGTGGCAGTGGCGATGGTAGAGGTGGTGATACTGGAGGAGCCAAGAATTAGAGCTTTTTTTGGTGTGATAATATTTGCCCAATTTTCAGTACTAGGGCACGGAACTGTTGGTACCTGTGATGGTGGAAGGTGATGATTTGGCGATTGTAATTGACGAATTTGCCTTTTTAAAAACTTAACATAGCGAATGGCTTCATCTAACATGGAAGCAGTGTCCATTTTAGTTCCACCAGGGACTAATCTTTGCAGGATCCTAATTTTTTCACTGATTCTTTCGCGGCGTAGCCTGGCTGCAACGCTCTGTGGATCGTTGCTAATTCGGACGTTTCGCCTTTTAGGTTTTCGAATGGTGGCAGGATCAATATCCACTGGTTGCATAGCTGCAATCTTGAACATCATTTCTTTCATGGCTCCTAGCTCCTCCTCCTCTTCTTCTTCTTCATCGTCCTCGGGTTCTTGATCATGATGATCTTCTATTAATGTTTGAACATGGTTGTTTACAACATGATCAAAAGGGACTTCTTGTTGTTGTCGTTGTTGTTGTTGTTGCAATTCGCTTGAGAAAGAGGGAAGGTGGTGGTGGGGGTTTTGAAGAGGAAAACTAGGCCAAATGGGGTTTTGATCAAAAGGAAATTGTCGTTGTCGCAGTTGTTGTTGTTGATGATGATGATGATCGTCGAAGATATGGTCATCTATATTGGCCATGGTTGGTTGCCAAGTGGAGGTTGTGAGCTTAAGGTGGTGGTTGATATCCATGGCAAGAATAAAGATGAACAATATGGAGGAAGAAGAGAAGAAGAAGAATATCTATTGTGCTTTTCTTGTGTCATTATGAAAAGATTTTCCTCATATTTATGGAAGTACTCTTAAAGCAATGGAAAAATCTAATTGTAAAAAAGGGGGGCAAAAAGGGTGGTGACTTATCAAAGCTCTTGAAGATGTACTTGTGTGAAGCCTTAGAGCTCTGACTAGTACAACTTCGTAGGGTAGAGAAAAGGCGTAAGTTATATACATTATGACATATACACATTCGTACCTTTATCTATATGCATGTATATCAAGATATAGAGGGACAAAAAGAAGGGGGTGGGAGGGGGATTCCAGACTTTATTGAACCAAGAATTAAGCTACTATTGCGAGGGTAAAAATTTATCCGCACCGAATATTTATAGTAAATCATATTAATTTACCATAATTAAGTACTAATAAATTAAGATTAAAATATGTATTAATTTACTATGGTTTAATGATTATCATGTTTATAAAGAAATTTGTCATGTATTTATTAGATTGGAGTAAATACTCGGCTAGTGCCTTTCAGGTGGTTTATCTTTTCTTGAACCGAGAGTCTATCGAAAATAGCTTCTCTACCTTTTCAAGGTAGAGGTAAGGTATGCGTATACATTATCCTCCCCTGACCTCGCTTGTAAGATTACACTGAGTTTGTTATTGTTGTTGTTGAGTAAATACTCGGCTAAATATTTACCAATGGAGGGGACCACAAGATCAAGTTATTTCAGAATAAAAAGGGAAAAGAAGTTACCATTTTTATGGGGTTGTGAGTTGGGGGTGAGTGTTCAAAAGAGCCATAAATGTCTTCCTTTTACTATATTCGTATAGAAGTGCATTTAGTAGAGATCTGCTGCCTTTGCTTCATCCCTAGAATTATATCTATTTGCCTTGCTTAACTTGCTAACCATCAAAATCAACTGTTAAATTCTTGCTGACATTTCTTTCTCTGATCAATGTATTTTTATGAAAGTAAATATTTTAGAAAGAAATGCTGTTTATAACGCTGTCAATTTTTCTCCCTAAGATCAAACAAAATACTTAGTGTATTATCGTAATAAAACAGTAAAACAATAAAGATAACAACATCAGTTCCTGTATTTAAAGTAGACAGTAAATAAATGTCTTCCCTCTTGCATCCACCTTTTTCTCTTATCTTACTTATCATAGAAGGACCCCAAGACGTTTTGTGACATTAGTAGTTCCAACATATAAAGAATATAATTAAAGTGATCAACCAAAATGAAGAATAGAGATTTAATTAACAATGTAGAGACTTTTATATATACTATCAGTATATTTTAGTATATTGTTAGAGTTGGTAATTTCTTTTAGGTTACTAATCTTACTAATTTTTAATTATCTTTAAAATGGTTCGACAGAGCAAATTTCTTTTAAAGTGCTAGTGTATAGAAGCTGTTGAACAAAATAAAGTTGTATACGAATAAAATTCTACGTTAGTAGCCGAATGAAAAGCAAGCTACATATAAGGTGTAGTGAACTCTTAAATAGTGTGAGGCCTTTAGGGATATTTGATCAAAAACAGATAATATCACATCATATTAAGAGTATTATTGACTGATTTAGCCCAATAATTGATATTAAAGCCTATGGTTCGATAGAACAAGTATAGAAATGGCAAAGTGATAGCGTGGGACTTGATTTACTACTTTCTCGAAGCTTGTAGTGCATACGCGCACTAGAAGTAGCTAGCTTATAAGCTTCGGTGGCCATAAAGCTCGTAAGATGTAGGTGGCACATAGTTAATCTCTAGATAAGCCTAGGAGTGATGATTATGTGGAATTTAGTTGGTGATGGGCTATGTGAGACTTAGTTTAAATTGGAGATTATTGAACGTGAAAACTAAGCCTCACATTGGTAGTTGAAAAAAATAAGGAAGCTATATATAAGGTGTATCGATGCTCTTAAATGTTGTGAGGCCTTTTGACGAAAATCATACAAGTTTGATTTAAAACAGATAATATCTTAATGTATTTTTGGGTTAATTTAGCTTGACAAAAATAAATGAGAACGAAATAGAAGAGGATAGGAAAAACTAATAACCCAGAGATGGTGACCGAAATAAAACCCTAAACCCGTTTTGTGCCTAGTGATGTTGAGGTTATACGTATCTATGAAACTCTATTATAAGCCTGCTGCAGAAACAGCTAATTAATCAAATGGAATAATACATATTCATCTGTTTCTTTTTTCTTTGTATTTGCTTAATTTCCTGTTTAATTTCTTTCTCTTTGATACTTTTTTATTTATTTATAGGGGAAGGGTGGTGGGGAAGTTTGCAGAGTTCACCTTACAGACATGATAAGACAAAACATATATAAAAAGGCTTGCCGACCTCTCATGTCCAGCGATCATTTCTAATAGAAACAACAAATTATACTATATTTATTCCACAAATTTATATTTAACCTAATGCAGAAAGAACAACTCATGAGTTGGAATCTTAATTGTACAAAATATGATATAATAGCAGTAATTCTTTTTCCCTTCTACCAACCAACAAGCATCGTCGTGGAGTCGTAAGTACATTAATACTTAACCAGAGGTTTTGGGCTCGAGTATTTCGATATGCAGTAAGGAACAGAGTTAGAGCTTCGGTAATGGGTTCGACCAGACCTAGTAGCTTTAATGCAAACCCTATATTTGTCTTAAACATTTATTGAATAGATACAAATTCTTACTTTATAACCCACTAAACATAAAAAAAGCTAGAATCTCGAACCCAATAACTTCAAATTCTAGCTCCACCCAGCCACCTTATAGGAAGGGGTGTCATTTGACACCCTTTCGCTGGAAAAATACACTGTATAGGTAGGTTTAGTTTTTTTTTTATGTATATATACTATGTATTGACTCCCCTTAATTTTCTGGTATATTTACTTTTATATATTTTGACACCCTTTAATGGAAATTCTGGCTCCACCACCTCTATATATATACGGTCATTTTTGTTAGAGAGTGCTTTGCCTTCAATGTAGGACTTTTCGGCACAAATTTGAATTTAGTCGGACCCTAATACAAAGTGTTTTACCTTCAATGTGGAACTTTCATCCCGATTTCAAATTTTATCGGACTCGAGTACGGATTCCGAACACTAGGTTGGAAGCCAAAAACAAAAACAAATTCCCTTCTTTCTTCACCTTTTATCCTTGTGATTCTTTTACTACTCATTTCCCTTTTTTTAATTTTAAATTTAAAGGTGTGATCAATAAGGAAGCAAAAATATGACGCAATGTAAAGTTTGGCCAGTGCCCATGTCCAGAAAGCATTTCTATGCAAAGAATTCAATAAGTTAATTCAAGTTGGAATGCCTTGAGCCATCAACATCATTGACGAATGATCAATCCGTATCTGGAAATTAATTAGTCTCTGATCTTTTAATTTATAGTGGAATTTGATTAGCCTAAAGGGTGTTTCAAATTTATGATATATAATTAGTTGATCTCATGTTATCGGTAACCCTAATTATTCGAAACTTCAATTTTTCTTCTCAATTGGATGAACTAATTAATGCACAAGATTCAGTTGGGAAGAGAGTACTTCTTGCAAAGGATAGTTTGCTGGTAAAGTACTGAAATTATTATTGCTGACTATGGAAAAAGCAAAGCTATCAACTACTGTCCTTAATTCGATTTCTTGAAATCCTTTGGTAGAATTTGTTATATAGAGAATTTTTACGCTATCAAGCTATTTAAAAGCTCCGCATTTAATTTCTGCTGTAACTATCAATTTGTAACCTATAAAATGTGGTAAGTAACGTTGTCACACCTAATAATATCATACTGATAGTATAAAATATTTTCTACATGTGAGTGTATGTAACTTTAATCAATACCTATATATAGCCTCAAGTATTCAAGAAGTGGCTTCAACAACTATTAATGTATCACTTAAATTGATTTTCATCACACCGCGCTATTTCGGACGCAATTATTATGTTAAGCAAATAATTTAATTATGTGTAACATGAAAGATCTTTCCAACTATAACAGAAATGTTTTCCATATAATAAGTGTTGTCCATGTTTAATGTGCCTGAATTAGATTTGATATTTACAAATTCTTCACGGTCAACAATCTAGCATAAGCATGATCCATAATCTTAGAACTTCAAGTTAAATCTCACAAACTCATAATTAAGAATTAATACATCAATATAAGATGCATATACGTTGATCCACATCGTGTCTTGATAAGATATAGAACAAGAATTTTCTTTATGTTTGCAGTGTGTGGAGGTAATATATTGTTTGTTGAAGACATAACTAAATAACCAAACAATTCTTTATGTCAAACAGCTGAAAGACGCGCAATAGAGGTCGTAGGTTCAAATCAAAACCCTTATTATTAAAAAAAAAGAAAAAAAAAGAAAAAGACATTATGTGCTTGCCCCAAATAGAAGTGTTAAAACTCCTATATAAGGTGGTGTTCAAGGCATATAGTTAAATAATTCTACCAGTTTAAACTTAGAAACTTTATTCTACTAATTTAAATTTTAAATGAGGTGTTCACACAATTCGGTATTTTCTTTTCCTTCATCCTATTTACTTTCAAATAACGGTACTGATGTAGAAATTAAGACGATGTTATTTCTAAGGTTAATTAGGAGATAAAAAGCTGGTTATCACTTAGTAGAAACTAGTCCCCCTAACTTAACCGCACAAATGTTTCCAAAACTAGCCAATTTTGTATTAATGCGAGTAATCATGGATCTAATCCCCATGGGACATAAACTTTCTACTGTTATTTAGTTATTATTAATAAAATTTCCCTTTTATCCCAAAAAAAAGAAAAAAAAAACTAGTCCTTCTAACTTGACCAACATGATTTTTTGGATTTAGCTTCTTAATATTATAAAACCAATTAAATAGCGGGCCACAAAAGTAAGTGCAAACTACAAACTCTGATTAAACTCATGGGTTACACCAAGTATTTTAAAAAGCGTTTTCGGGGCGAGCCTTAGGGCGAGGCGCACCAAAAATGCTCTGGAGCAATAGTGTGGGGCGAAAGTCTCAAGAGTCATACGCCCAGCAATTCAGAGTGTATGCCCGGGCGTTCGGGGCGCGTGTTTTTAGTGAGGCGTAAGCCTCGGAGATTTTTTCAAATTAAAACAAAATTTGTTGAATAAGTCCTTCATATAATGCCCAAATTCGCTAAATTCAGCTTGGTAATTACTCAAAAGTTTTAAAAAGGAACTGAAATATATTAAATTTAAAAGTCAAAATCTTTTTTATTGATTGAAGCCCCAATTCATGGTCTTTCCCAATTCTTTATTGTCACGACCCAAAAATCCCACCACAAGCGTCGTGATGGCACTTAGTCTCTAAGACTAAGTAAGCCGATTATAATCATAATTCAAGCTATTTTTTTAAAACACATAATTTAATACAACCTCCCAAGACTGGTAATACTGAGTCACAAACTCTAACTGAATACATAGAATGATCTCGAGGACCGAATGCACAATACTGTTCGAATAAGATATTAACAGTACAATAAAATGAAAAGGATGACCAAGCAGTCCTACCTTGAATCCTTGCGATCATACTCAAATCTTTGTCCGAATCCGATATCTTCAATACCTGGCTCTGCATAAAAATGTGCAAAAGTGTAGTATGAGTACACCACGGTCGGTACCCAGTAAGTATCAAGACTAACCTCAGTGGAGTAGTGACGAGGTACAGTCAAGACACTCACTAGTCAAATAACCTGTGCAATATAGCATACAAAAATAATAGAAAACAAATAGCAGTGATAGCAACACCAATCAACTAGTGATTTAAACTGCAAGGCAACAGGAACACCATAAATATTGCTCAAACTAATAATAAACACAAGTACAACCAATTAATCAAGTCCTTCGAAATATACATCTTTTATCTATAAGTTTTTCAATAAAAGTCTCTAGAACATAATCCTTTTCAATAAATATATTTCGAATATACTTCCTTCAAATAAATATCTTTCCATTATAATTCTTTCAAATAAATATCTTTTGAATATAATTCTTTCAAATAAATATCTTCTGAATATAATCCTTTCAAGTAAATATTTTTCAAATATAATTATTTCAAGTAAATATCTTTCAAATATAATTCTTTCAAGTAAATATCTTTCAAATATAATTCTTTCAAATAAAATTCACCATGTGACACCACATTTAACTTTCCTGANTGTGGAAAACTTCCTCTCCAAAATCACCCAACCCGAGCTCTAAAATCCGAAAAATGGGTGAAAATGTCGAACCCTTGAATTTAAGGTTCTGCCCTAGCGATTTCCGCATCTGCGGACAAGATTTGCACACCTGTGCATCCGCTTGTGCGAGAAAAATGTCATATTTGCGGACTCCACTCACCTGCCCAGTTTCCGCTTCTGCCCGCATCCATCCACATCTGCGCTCACGCGGGTGTGGAATTTTCCCTTGTACCTGTCTCTTATACACATATATATATAGACCAAATCAATTGGCACGGCAACACCCTTCGTGCATTTATCTCTTTTTCACCATGCATATATATAACAATACCAACTAGGTGGGAAAAAAGTCAATAACAATAAAAGAAATAAAGTGGGAGGCACACAGTAAGCAACTGTGACTACAAGTCGCATAGAAAACATAGGTGCACAATAACATCTCAAGATAAAGGCATGAATGTATATACAATAAAACGATATCACATTATAATGTATGTCTCTCATCTTCGCCTGCACGGAAACACCCTTCGTGCCATGAATATATGATAATATAAAAATAATGGCACGGCATCACCCTTCGCACTTTTACTTTCATCCTCACCTGATAATATAAATTAAATGGCACGGCATCACCCTTCGTGCTTTATACTCTCAATAGCACGGCATCAACCTTCGAGCTTTACACTCTCAAATGGCACGGCATCAACCTTCGTGCTTTACACTCTCCCTCACCTGATAATATAATTCAAAAGGCACGGCATCACCCTTCGTGATTTACACTCTCAAATGGCATGTAAGACTCGATGCCTAAGGGCTAATTCCCCTACTCAAGGTTAGGCAAGATACTTACCTTTTTGAAATTAGGCCGATATTCCAAAATAGCTTTATTGCTTGAATTGACCTCCAGAAGGCTCAAATCTATCCAAATTAATTGTATAACTTCATTACAATTCATCAAAAATAATTCTGGATAATAAAATACCAACTTAAAATTTTATTCTAAAAAGTCAGCGCGGGGTCCGCCCCGCGAAACCTGACAAAAATATTTACGAAATCCGTACACTCATTCCGAAACGAGTTCAACCATACCAAAATTATCAAATTCCGATAACGGATCACCCTTCAAATCTTAAATTAAAGTCTAGAGGATTTCTACCATTTTTAAACCAATTCACTAATTTAGTGATAAAAACAACAATAGATTCATGTAATTTAACCAAAATCAAGTTGGAAATTCTTACCCCCAATGTTTTTCTTGAAAAGATCTCGAAGGATCGCCTCACCCGAGCTTCCTTGGTCCAAAAATGGAAGAATGAGACGAATTTGGACTTTATTCTACTGCCCAGGGGTTTGTTCTTCGCGTTCGCGACCCTCCCCTCGCTCGCGATGAACAAATTCTCCAACAGCCATTTTCAAACTCTTCTCATACAGCCTCTAGTATAATAGTCATAACCTTTTGTACAATACTCCAAATGATGAATGGTTTAACTTTCTGAAAGCTAGACTCCAAGAGCTATAACTTTCATTTGTTGTTCATCTCCCAATTTCTTATATATTGCGAGATATAAGCTTTCAAAGTTAGCCCTGTGCAATAGAGATTTCCAAACCCTTCCCAGATAGCCTGTATTATATTCACCATAACCTTTGTACACAACTCTAAATGTCAAATGGTTTACTTTTCTAAAAACTAGACACAAAGGGCTACAACTATCATTTTTGGATCTTCTCCAAATTTCTTATAGATTGCTAGATATGGACTTCCAAAGTCAGAGGATGGACAGCAAAAATTCCTTCTTCGCGAACGCGAAGAAAAAAGTCCCAACAACAAAATCCTTCTTCGCGAACGCGAGAGGCTCCTCGCGAACGCAAAGAACAACACCAGAACCTGCAACCAGTAGCATCAAAACACCCAAACTTGGTCCGGAACCACCCCGAATCAAACCCGAGGCCCCTGGGACCCCGTCCAATCGTACCTACCAGTCCCAATACATAACACAAACCTGCTCGAGGCCTTAAATCACATCAAACAATATCAAAACCACGAATCGCACCCCAATTCAAGTTTAATGAAACTAAGAAATTTCAACTTCTACATTCGACGCCGAAACCTATCAAATCAAGTTCGATTGACCTCAACTTTTGCACACAAGTCATAAATGACATAACTGACCTATGAAAATTTTCAGAACTGGATTCCGACCCCGATATCAAAAGGTCAACTCCCCGGTCAAACTTCCAACTTGAACTTCATATTTTCGCCATTTCAGGCCTAATTTAACTACGGGCTTCCAAATAATTTTTCGGACACACTTCTAAGTCCAAAACCACCATACGAAGCTATTGGAATAATCAAAACTCTATTCCAAGGTCGTTTACTCAAAAGTTCAACTCTGGTCAACTATTTTCGTTTAAGCTTCAAAAATGAGAATTGGTCTTTCAATTTAATCCCGAATCTTCCGAAAATTAAACTCAAACACACCCGCGGGTCATAATACATATTACAAAACTGCTCGAGACCTTAAGTCACTGAGCGGGGCATTAATTCTTAAAAAAACAAGTCGGTCGTTACATTCTCCACCTCTTAAACATACGTTCGTCCTCGAACGTGCCAAGAATCTTTCTGAGGACATTAAATTACTGAGTGTATTCTAACACACATACTCGCGGGTGATTCTAGTTTCCGTAATTTAACATGGGTCCAACAACACCATCTCAGTTGAGATTATTTCTTTTATCCATACTTATAAACTTTAAAACCAATTTCTTACACTCCAAACATTTTCAAAAGGCTTGATTTTTAAATCAACGCACGGTATTAGTCTCAACTGGCTATAGCAACTCGTGCCTACGCACACATCTACTTTCTTGATAGTGTTGAAGTACTTCGAAATTTTTCTGGGGTATTACATTCTCCCCCACTTAGGATCATTCGCCCTTGAATGAGAAGTAGAGTCTCCCCTCAAACACATAACATAACCTATCTCTTCTTTCGCACGTCTCAATCTCCCAAATTTTACTAACTTTCAAATTTTTCAGAAAGTTCGGCAGAGTCTCCCCTGTAAATGGGGCCTATCAACCTGCCAGAGTAACACCAAAACAACTCCTAACAACACATTCTCAACCCAACAAAGCACCACAATGTATATATCAATAACACTAATCTCAGCATTACAAGCACTGCATTATCATAATGATATCAGGACATGAAGCATATCATATGTATGCCCATCACCACATCTCTGGTCTTAATAGTTGTTCATAATCGATTACAACATCGCCAGTTAACCTCATGTTAACCAAAACCTCGTTTCGAATTTTCACAACACTGACAGCAAAATGTGAGGCATGAAGACCTCATAACTATTTACCCGACTTAATGAGTCACATTTAACGCCGCCTGTGCACTCACCTCGTGGGCTAAAACTCAATGTTTTCCTCACAATTATGGATAAATATGCACAGAAACACATAAAATAATTATCAAATAAGCCTAACAGGCATGACTCCTTACTAATACTATAGTACAAATTTTAATTTTACAAAAGGAGAATTTAAACTCATAAGTTTTTCACCACAAGGACCTCGTCCTTATATAATTTCCACCGCGGCTTATAGCCTAGTTTAATTATTTCACACCATATAAAAAAATATGAGGATCTCGTCCTCAACTCCGAATCACAAGTATTTTTGCACATTGTGCCAACTGAAATTTTTAATTTTCTTTCTTTCTTCTTTTCAATAAATTTCGTAAATAATTTCCACAACACATAATGAACCCCCATACCAGTAGGGCATATAATTCATAAAATTATAATCAATTATCCCGAAATCGCATCAAAACCCACTGTAGTGAGTAATACGAAGTCACATTTTGGACTCATAGCCCACAATAATGTACAAAACAAAATGATACACACGGGCTAACACCTAAATACTCCCAATGGGGATAAACACGGGAGTGGACTACAAATTCACTAATCCACCATATAAGGAGCATGAAAGGAGTTCTCACCTCGATAATCGAAATCGAATCAAAATAAGAATAATGCTCCTTTTATTGTAAATTGATTCATACCTGTAACGACACTATCTGGTGTATCGGCCTCGGCCAAATCATAGCAATTATATCAACGCGTCAGTCCTCCACCTCTTAGGCGCCCTCCACCCGCCTATCCTCCACACCTAACTGGTTGTGCACGTGGAGTATTAACTGGAATAAAGCTTGTAGCTTGAGTGCTCTGATGAAATCCACCCCTCCCAAGTCTGGGATAATTTCTCTTGATGTGTTTAGTATCACCACACTTATAACAACCCATCCGAGGCCGCATCTGCTCGTACTGAGTCTGTGCTGGATAACTGAAATAACCACAGTAAGAATCTCGTTCCAATGGTACACTAAAGTATTAACTGGAGCACTACGAATATTTTGAATTGCAGATTGGGCTGACCGATTTTTCGAGCCTCCGTCATGATGAGTCATAGCTGTAGAGTAGAATCCACTAAATCGTCCAAAGTTCCGAGACCTTTTGGCCTCCTTAGCCATATTTTCCTCACTTCGAACATGTTCTAACATCCTATCAATATCTACTACTTGCTGAAATGGAATGTCAGTCTGCAACTCTCGAGCCATACATATTTTAAAATCATAATTGAGCCCTTCAATGACTCTGCGGACTCGCTTTCTAACTGTACAAACCAAGATAGGTGCATGGAGGGCTAACTCACTGAACGTGATAGCATATTCTGACACCGTCATGGTTCCCTGACGTAACCGTTCAAACTCTGTGCGCCACGCATACCAGAGAGTCTGGGGGACAAACCCTTTCAAAAACATCTCCGAAAATTGAACCCAGGTTGGTGGCATTGCACCGGCTAGTCTACCTTCTTCATAAACTTGCCACCACTGATACGCTGCTCCTGACAGCTGAAATGTAGTAAAAGCAACTTCACTCACTTCCACAATACCCATGGCGCGAATAATACGGTGATACTTTCCTAGAAATCCCTGGGCATTCTCGGTAGTTGTGCTACTAAAGTAGGTTGACTATATCTCTTAAACCTCTCAAGCCCCTTTTGTTCTTCTAATGCCTCTGGCCTGACCTCAGACATGACAAAAATAACAGGTTGTACCGGCACTACACCAGAACCTGACCAATATAGACATGCTACTCTGGAGTACGGGCGGTAGGAGCCTGAGCTCCTCCCCCAATCTGTGAAATATTTTGTGCAACGGAGTTCAACCCTGCTTAAGTTAATATACCAAACATGTTCAGGAATTGTGCTAAAGTCTCCTAAAATCCTAGGGTAATAACAGGTGCATCCGGTACCTGTCCCCCGACCGGAGCTACTGGAGGCTCCTCAATTATTACTCTGACAGGTGCTCTAGCTGCGACACGTGCCCTTACTCGGCTCTACCTCGGCTTCTACCTCGGCCCCGGCCTCTTACGGCTCTAGCAGTATGTGCGGTTGTTTGCTCAGATGACCCGGTAGCACGTTTCCTCACAATTTGTGAGAGAATAGAGATACAAAGTCTCAAATTCCAAAATCAACAAATTCCGCAGACAGGAATGAAAGAAGTGGAAATTTCCTAACAGTTCTGTAGCTTCTCGAAGATAAGTACAGATGTCTCTGTACCGATCCAAAAGACTCTACTAGACTCGTTCGTGACTCTTAGAACCTATGAACCTAGAGCTCTAATACCAACTTGTCACGACCCAAAAGTCCCACCACATGCATCGTGATGGAACTTAGCCTCTAAGACTAAGTAAGCCGATTATAATCATAATTCAAGCCATTTTTAAAAAAACATATAATGTAATACAACCTCCCAAGACTGGTAATACTGAGTCACGAACTCTAACTGAATACATGGAATGATCTCGAGGACCTAATGCACAATACTGTTCGAATAAGATATTAACAGTACAATAAAATGAAAAGACTCCAAGGGACTGCGATGACCAAGCAGTCCTACCTTGAATCCTTGCGATCATACTCAAATCTCTGTCCGAATCCGATATCTTCAATAACTGGCTCTGCACAAAAATGTGCAGAAGTATAGTATGAGTACACCACGGTCGGTACCCAGTAAGTATCAAGACTAACCTCAGTGGAGTAGTGACGAGGTACAGTCAAGACACTCACTAGTCAAATAACCTATGTGATATAGCATACAAAAATAGTAAAAAACAAATAGCAGTGATAGAAACACCAATCAACTAATGATTTAAACTGCAAGGCAACAGGAACACCATAAATATTGCTCAAACGAATAATAAACACAAGTACAACCAATTAATCAAGTCCTTCAAGATATACATCTTTTATCTATAAGTTTTTCAACAAAAGTCTCTAGAATATAATCATTTTCAATAACTTTATTTCGAATATACTTCCTTCAAATAAATATCTTTCCATTATAATTGTTTCAAATAAATATCTTTCGAACATAATTCTTTCAAAAAAATATCTTCCGAATATAATTCTTTCAAGTAAATATTTTTCAAATATAACTCTTTCACGTAAATATATTTCAAATATAATTCTTTCAAGTACATATCTTTAAAATATAATTCTTTCAAGTAAATATCTTTCAAATATAATTCTTTCAAATAAAAGTCACCATGTGACACCTCATTTAACTTTTCTGGCTTGAGAAATATATTCAAAATATCACATCGAATGGCACGGCAATACCTTCATGTACTTGTCTCATTCTCTACGTATATATATATATATATATATATATAT
>AWOL01S0003846.1:81774-97789 GCA_000715115.1 Nicotiana otophora | reverse complement strand
GTCATCATGTGACACCTCATTTAACTTTCCTGGTGTGAGAAATATATTCAAGATATCACATCGAATGGCACGGTAATACCTTCGTGAACTTGTCTCATTCTCACCCGACATATATAGACCAAATCAATTGGCACGGCAACACCCTTTGTACATTTATCTCTTACTCACCGTGCATACATATAACAATACCAACTAGGTGAGAAAAAATTCAATAACAATAAAAGAAATAAAGTGGGAGGCACACAGTAAGCAACAACGACTACAAGTCGCATAGAAAACATAGGTGCACAATAACACCTCAAGATAAAGGCATGAATATATACACAACAAAACGATATCACAATATAATGTATGTCTCTCATCCTAGCCTGCACGGAAATAACTTTCGTGTCATGAATATATGATAATATAAAAATGATGGCGCGACATCACCCTTCTTGATTACACTCTCATCCTCACCTGATAATATAAATGAAATGGTATGGCATCACCCTTTGTGCTTTACACTCTCAATGGCATGACATCACCCTTCATGCTTTACACTCTCAAATAGCACGACATTACCCTTCGTGCTTTACACTCTCCCTCACCTGATAATATAATTCAAATGGCACGGCATCACCCTTTGTGCTTTACACTCTCAAATGGCACGTAAGACTCGATGCCTAAGGGATAATTCCCCCACTCAAGGTTAGGCAAGATACTTACCTTTTTGAAGTTAGGCCGATATTCTAAAATAGCTTTCTTGCTTGAATTGACCTCCGGGCGGCTCAAATCTATCCAAATTAATTGTATAACGTTATTACAATTCATCAAAAATAATTCTGGATAATAAAACACCAACTTAAAATTTTATTCTAAAAAGTCAGTACGAGGCCCGCCCCTCGGAACCCGACAAAGTCTTTACGAAATCCGTACACCCATTCCGAAACGAGTTCAACCATACCAAAATTATCAAATTCTGATAACGGATCGCCCTTCAAATCTTAAATTAAAGTCTAGAGGATTTCTACCATTTTTAAACCAATTCACTAATTTAGTGATAAAACAATAATAGATTCATATAATTTAACCAAAATCAAGTTGGGAATTCTTACCCCAATATTTTCCTTGAAAAGATCTCGGAAGATCGCCTCACCCGAGCTTCCTTGGTCCAAAAATGGAAGAATGAGACGAATTTGGACTTTATTCTGCTTCCCAGGGTTTTGTTCTTCGCGTTCGCGACCCTCCCCTCGCGTTCGCGATGAACAAATTCTCCAACAGCCATTTTCAAACTCTTCTCATACAGCCTCTAGTATAGTGGTCATAACGTTTTGTACAAAACTCCAAATGATAAATGGTTTAACTTTCTGAAAGCTAGACTCCAAGAGCAAAAACTTTCATTTATTGCTCATCTCTCAATTCCTTGTATATCTACCATAACCTTCTGTAGTTTATCTACTATAACCTTTTGTGCACAACTCCAAATGATAAATGGTTTACTTTTCTAAAAACTAGACACAAAGGGATAAAACTTTCATATTTGGATCATCTCCAAATTCTTTATGGATTACGAGATATGAGCCTCCAAAGTCAAACGACGGACAACAAACATCCCTTCTTCGCGAACGTGAGAGCCTCTTCCCGAACGCGAAGAACAAAGTCCTAACAACAAAATCCTTCTTCGTGAATGCGAGAGGCTCCTCGCGAATGCGAAGAACAATACTAGAACCAGAAACCAGCAGCATCAAAACACACAAACTTGGTCCGGAACTACCCCGAATCAAACCCGAAGCCCCCGGAAAGACTCCAAGGTACTGCGATGACCAAGCAGTCCTACCTTGAATCCTTGCGATCATATTCTAATCTATGTCCGAATCCGATATCTTCAATACTTGGCTCTGCATAAAAATGTGCAAAAGTATAGTATGAGTACACCACGGTCGGTACCCAGTAAGTATCAAGACTAACCTCGGTGGAGTAGTGACGAGGTACAGTCAAGACACTCACTAGTCAAATAATCTGTGCAATATAGCATACAAAAATAATAGAAAATAAATAGCAGTGATAGCAACACCAATCAACTAGTGATTTAAACAGCAAGGCAACAGGAACACCATAAATATTGCTCAAACGAATAATAAACACAGGTACAACCAATTAATCAAGTCCTTCAAGATATGCATCTTTTATCTATAAATTTTTCAATAAAAGTCTCTAGAATATAATCCTTTTCAATAAATATATTTCGAGTGTACTTCCTTCAAATAAATATCTTTCCATTATAATTCTTTTAAAATAATTATCTTTCGAATATAATTCTTTTATATAATTATCTTTCGAATATAATTCTTTCAAATAAATATCTTTCGAATATAATTCTTTCAAGTAAATATCTTTCAAATATAATTCTTTCAAGTAAATATCTTTCAAATATACTTCTTTCAAGTAAATATCTTTCTAATATAATTCTTTCAAATAAATATCTTTCTAATATAATTCTTTCAAATAAAAGTCACCATGTGACACCTCATTTAACTTTCCGGGTGTGAGCAATATATTCAACATATCACATCAAACGACATGACAATACCTTCGTGCACTTGTCTCATTCTCACCCAATATATATGTAGATCAAATCAATTGGCATGGCAACACCCTTCGTGCATTTATATCTTTCTCGTCGTGCATACATATAACAATATCAACTAAGTGGGAGAAATGCCAATTGAAACGACCCGATCGGTCGTTTAAAGCTCTAGCACATCGTTCGGCAGTTTGAGGCCCTGAGCAGCTTCACTTCAGATATTACGACTTGTACACGTTGTCGAAATTTAATTTCGAGAAGTTCGGGGTAGATTTGGAAAGAAAGTTCTCATTCCGGAAGCTTTAAGTTGGAAAGAGTGACTAAGGTGTGATGTTTTGAGTAAATGACCTCAGAATTGGTATTTAAAGGTTCCAACAGGTTCGTATGATGATTTTGGAGTTGGACGTATGTCCGGGTCGAATTTTGGATGATCCGGGAACGTTTCGGCACCTATTATGGAAGTTAGCATTTTTAGAAAGATTTCTTAAATTTGAGTTGGAGTGCATTTCAATGTTATCAATGTTCATTTAGTATTTCGAGCCTGGGAATAGCTCTGTATGGTGATTCTGGTGTTGGGAGCACGTCCGGATGTGGATTTGGAGGTCCGTAGGTCATTTTGGGGTCATTTGGCGAAAGTTAGGAATTTGAAGGTTTTTGAGCAATTTGACAGGGAGTGGACTTTCTGATATCGGGGTCGGATTCCAATTCCGGAAGTTTGAGTAGGTCCGTAATGTCAAATACAACTTTTGTACAAAATTTGAGGTAAATAAGACGTTATTTGATAGGTTTCGGCATCGAATGTAGAGGTTTGAAGTTCTAGAGTTCATAAAGCTTGAGTTGAGTTGCGATTCGGGATTTCGACGTTGTTGGATATGATTTGAACTCTCGACTAAGTTCGTAATGTATTTTAGAACTGGTTGGTGTGATTGGATGGCATCACGGGGGTCCTGGGTGGATTCCGGGTGGTTAACAGATATAATTTGGAATTTGAAGAAGAGTTGAGGCAGCTGATATCTGGTGTACCCGCACCTGCGAGGTTTTGACCATAGGTGCGGAGCAGGCTGGCCAGGTGAAGGACCGCAGGTGCGGAGCTTTTGGCCACATCTGCACAAGCGCAGTAGCGGAACGTGCCTCGCAGAAGCGGAAGGTTTCTCGCACCTGCGAAGCCGCAGGTGCGGCTACTTGACCGCATGTGTGAAGGACGGGGCTAGGCAGTGTGTTCTTTAAAAACGAGGGCTTGGCTCATTTTCACCTCAGTTTCTCCATGAGAGCCAGTCATGGAGCGAGTTTGGAGCTTATTCTTCGTCATCAATGCCAAGGTAAGTGATTCCCACTTATTATAAGTTAAATACATAGTTGGTATAAGGATTTAAACATGAAAATTAGTATAAATTGTGGGGGGTTTGGTAGAAGACCTAGATTTTGGTATTTTTGGATTTTGACCACGAAATTGGGCATGGAATTGAGAATAAACTATATATTTGAGTTCGTGAGGTTATGGGTAAAGTTTATCTTCAAAAAATTTTGGAATCTGGGCACGTGGGCCCGAGGGTGATTTTTATCGACTTTTCGACCGGGGTTAGAAATTATTATAAATTGGATTATATTGATTATTTGAGTATATATTAATGGGTTTGCATAATTATTGGCTAGTTTTGGAGCGTTGTGCATCGGTTCAAGTTGTTTTAAGGGCTCGAAAGCCGGTTATGGAACTTCGGAGCGAGGTAAGTCTCCTTTCTAACCTTGTAAGAGGGAATTAACCATATAGGTGAATTAAATAAATGTTTGTACCTAATTGTGGGGGCTACGTATGTACGAGGTGACGAGAGTACGTACGTAGCTACTATTATACTATTGTCCGGGTAATTTAGGACACGTATCATGCTATACTTGGAATGTTTGTGCCCTTACTTGCTAATATAATCACTTAGTCATGATAGAAATTGATAAAAGAATTTTATAAGGTTAAATTCACTTACTTGAAGGTTTGTATGAGATACTTGATTGTAAATGAGAAACTTGTATTTTTTTGAAAATAATTATTATTTGTGGATGGGGCCGAGCGCCTCGGTAGTAAATAGATGCATCTATGGTTCGCGTCATTTGACTCTCTGGCAGTGCACAGTTTAAATATTTGTTGGATCGGGTCATACGACCTCGGCATGATTTGTTCATGCTTGTATTGCTTGCCTTGAAATTTATAAATAATGATATTGCCTCCTCGGCCTGAGTTAAATTGTTAAATAATGGGAGATAAATTTGGAGATTTCTTAATTAGAAAAGAACTGCTTACTTACTTCAAAATATTAAGCTTGAAACCGTTCATATAATCCATACTTAATTATATCGTTGATATCCTATTTATAGCTCATAGTAATTGTCGAAGTCGACCCCTCGTCACTACTTCTCCGGGGTTAGGCGGGATACTTACTGGGTACGCGTTGATTAACATACTCATACTACACTTGCTGCACAATTTTGTGCAGGTACACATATGTTTAGCGGCCTTGTGGGCGCAGAGGAGCGATTATGCCGGAGACTTAGGTGAGCTGCATTCTATACGACGCATCACAGCCAGCAGAGTCTCATTCAGAGTATTGTATTTTTTTTCCTGTCCAAATTTGTATTCTGGACAATTATTGTATTTTATTTTCAATTTCTAGAAAAGGCTCATGCACTTGTGACATCGGGTTCTGGGATAATTATGGGATGTTCAGTATTGAAATTGGAAAACATTGTTATTTATTCTGTAAATTTATCTTTTACTAGATAAATTGAAGTAAATTTACGATTTTAAAAATATTAAAATGAGAATTTAATTAACTATTTAGTATTGGCTTGCCTAACAGTGGTGTCCGGCGCCATCACGACCTTTAACGGATTTTGGGTCGTGACATCGTGGTATCAGAGCACTAGGTTCACTTAGGTATCACGAGTCATGAGCGAGTCTAGTAGAGTCTTGCGGATTGTTACGGAGACGTCTGTACTTATATTCGAGAGGCTACGGGGCTGTTAGGAGCACTTCCCTTCTTGATTCCTCATCATGCGATTTGATTCCTTTGTGGCTTATGCCTTCATTTATTTCCCATTCGGTCTTATGCGACGTGAAGCGCTGGTTATAAATCGGGAATTGAGGAATTGTAATGGTACTACAGATGAGGTGCGGGATATTTCTCCCTGCGTAGTTGATTGGGCTATTATCGTCGCCTTGTGGAAGGATATTCTGTCATTTCAACTAGTAGCTATACTTCTGAGAGCTTTGAGGCTATGCACAGGTTGCTATGATGCTCATAAGTTGTTATTGCACAGTATTGATGTAAAGGTAGGATGCTTGCCTATGTCTCAAGGCAGTGAATGACTTGAAAGGAGGTTTACTCAGTGCATGATTCAGATTCTGTATTTTACTTTCGACGAAGGAAAGACAATCGAACTAAGAATGTTCAGACTTGGGTTGATGGAGTAACGGGACTTGATATTTTCAAGCGTGGTGGAATCTTTGCATGTGAAGTGGCATCATCGTCCTTGATTGGTTATGATGTGTTAAGTTTACCGGTGTTATAGTTTCCTTCAATTCGCCTTGGGGCAGGGTATTATAAATAGTGCCGAGAAAGCGGCTGTCGGATGTAGCAGTGTGCAGTGGTTCAGGATCGAATCGGCATTCTCGATATTGATGGCTCGAGAAAGATGATTTCTGGAATGGTTTGAAGTTGGTAGTGATCTATCGGTTCAAGTGCTATAGAGGTAGATTTTAATTTAAGGCAACAACTAGCAAGCGAAGGATGAGGAAGGACATGCGGGAGGTGTCTTGTGGTGGTTAAGTTCCTAGAAGGCCAAGTGTGAGAAACAGAAGTCGAGTAGTTGCTTAAAGGAGAGGGTTTGACCAAAGTGGGAGAGTGGCAAGGTATTATATGGGTTACGGGGTAGGATAGCTACACGTCTTGAGGAAAGTTTGGAGTATTGGGATTCATGGTGGACAATGACTTGGTCTACAAGCTTAATTTGGAATATCGGTTGCTATATTGAGGAAGATTGGGTGTGACAGGAGGGGGTATCTTAATATAAAAAAGGATACAACATGACTTTGGATTGGAATGTACTGTCACACGTTTAGTTGATGCCAATAGGGAGCGAACGGGCTTGTACAGCTGGTGAATGAGCACGGGCTCAGGATGGTTTATTAGCTTTGTGGTAATTGTACTCAGTGCAGGGTTATGGGAATATGTCGGCATGTAATTTCCACAAGTGGGTTATCTCCTGTGAGCAGGTTAGCGGTCGCGTGGTGTTGACGAAGCTTCTGCGAAGAATTCTACTAGCTACCCGGTAAGAGATTGAATATGTAAATGTGGCTAGTGGTTCGGAGTGTTCATTAAAGGTTAATAGAAGGATTTAGAGGAATTTGGCGGGTTGATTGTGCTGGATCATGTCGATGAAGGAAGAATCTTGGTGGGTTTCAGGTTTATGCAATAGTAGCTTCAAGCTAAGTGGGAGAGTCCCACCGCCTACAGTTGGATTACATGGTCGTCTATTTGTAAGATTTTTGGGGTATCGACATATTTATAGGTTGTAACGACTAAGGAAAGAGAACATCAGGGGTAATTTGAGCAAGCAATTTGAGGAATGTATGTTATAGTTGGCCTTATCAATTCATGCTCAGGCTTTGGGAAGACTCAGAATTTATGCTTCGTATAGAGGCGAGTTACAAGGAAGATGATTCGGCCAGGTGCTTCTTTGAGAGGGTGCTCATGTGCTAGTGGAGCCTTGGAGTTGATTATATTCGGGACCAAGTCAGAGTGGGTGACTCTCAATAACGGTCCTAGTAGATTCAAAAGTTAAGGTGTGGTGTCTAAGGATTTTGAATCCATAGTATGGTTGAATATCGAGATTTTGCAGCAGATTATGATAAAGGAGCTTGGAGTATTCCGGATTACCTTTGGTCTACGGGGTATCATGAGAGGAAAGGGAGCATGTAACTTTGGATTTATAGAAGAATCATCAGAATGGGTGTATCAGTTGAAGACGCGATTATGCGCACAATGAGGGTATAAAATGGTTCGTGGGTTTTGGGGACAATGTGGTCTCGTGAAATGGGGTCACTCGGGACGAGTGCGGATTGAGTTCGTTATATTGATAAAGGAGCTACTGTTATTTCTAAGGAAGATCCAGAGTAAATTAGGAGAAGTTGGGTTCAGTTAGCAATGGTTGAATCGGCATAATGATGGCGATGATCAGCTCCTTCAGTGTGTTGGGTTATTCATGTGATTTGTGACGGTACGCGCGAGATTTGACGGTCGCCGTAACTGATCTTATTTGGAGGCTTTCGAGTATTATGGCATGTTATGTGCAGATGGATCCCAGAGGTGTTATGATGGTTTAGACCACTACTTGAGATTGGGAATTTCTGCGAATATGAGGATTCAGTCGCGTGTTGCAGTGGTTCTCTTGGAATGAGTTAAGTAAAAGGTTTCTATGTGATGAAGTGTTTACCCTATTAATAGTTCAGAAGTTAAGATGAAATTCTTATACTCTTGCGCATTGGCACTGATCGGCATGGAATTCGGAAGTTGAGGATCAAGGTTGCAGTTTGGTGTCAACAAGAATGTCAAGAGCTCGGATGAGCGGGAATGGATTCAGATGGTTAGAGTAAGCTGGTATTGTCTTTAGCGTCACCTGAGATTGGTGTCCTGTGTAAGAGGCTTTGAGGAGTGATTTCAGATTTTTGATTTACTTTACAGCAATTCTGTGGCCGGTGGTATAGATGTGCAGACTTGTTATCTGGTGCGGAAGGTCGTGGGAGAATGTCCCACGGGGAGATTGTATAAGTGTGACATATAGTCACTTGATTAATCGAAGATTGAAACCAAGTATGGAGATTGCGGTACTATTGTTCATGTGAGAATTTATGCTTGGAGGGCGCTCGGTTCATTTGATTGTGGACTGTGAAGGTTTGTTCTGGATATGATGGTTGTTCTTGTGTGGGGGGGAAAAAGGGTTATTATGAACCCTTGAAAGATTATTAGACTAGTACGGTGTGATCCGAATCGGCTTGAGGTCCGTGGATGGATCTAGATATGAATGTGGGCTCTATATCGGGCCGGATATGTTCATTTCAGCTTAGCGCTCCTTGTGGAGGAGTATTCGGACGTTGGATATTATTTCGTCGTCGGCTACTTCATGCAATACTATATTGTGTTGTGTGAGTTGTGAAACAGCTTGTTAATTTCATATGTGTTGAGGTTCCGCGTAGCGATGATGTTATGTGAACAGGATGGCTCTCGAGATTCAGATCATATATCGCACCTTAGTTGTGCTTGACTTTTGTAGCGTATGGCACTATCTGTCTCCCCAGGGATGGTATTATGCACTTAGCGTGCTCGTGGCCGATATTCGGGTATTGTGTAATAATGAGCATTCTAGCTCGGTAAGTATCTCCTTATATAGATTTTATGTTCGGATCGGGTTGTACGCCGCAATAGTGTGATGTTGCGTACAGTCCCCTATATCTATTTTCGTGTGTTTTGTTTTCCATTTTCTGAAGAAGGTTCGTAACACCTTTTCGGTTGTCTAGTTAGTTACGTGGGTTGAGTAGTTCTTTCCAGAGTTCGTTTTCCTTATGTATCACATTCAAGTTTGTAGCTTATTGGCACATTGTGGCCTCACATGAGACTTTTGGCAGCATCTGAAGTGGCTTATTGCCTGAACAGCTTATACTGGGAGAGACGGGATTATTGGCTCTGGGGTCAGTGTGATCATATCGGTATGTAGCATATTAAAGAGCAAATACCATTATTCGGTTCATAATGGGGTGATGATTCTAGTCAAGAGGTGAGATTCAATGATTTGTTGATTTGGCAGTTGGTTATGAATTTCTACACGTCTCTTCCATCTTGGCGGTATTGCCAGTGTTGAAACAAGACTTATATATGTCATTAGGTGTATTGTGAGCATCGGATTCGTGGGATTTCGGCTATTGTTGTCAGAGGATGCTGTTGGTCATGTAAGTTATGCAGTACGTAGTGTGGATCTAGCAAAGGTATACAATCATGTATTGATGCATCGTATAGAGATTGTTACGTGGTTCGTATGATAGAAGCATGCCTGGCAGAGAAATCCGGATATTGGAATTGGGGTTTAAGGCCTAATGGGCTAAGTAAAAAGGGAAATCTTCAGATTAGCTCGAGCTAATGTGCTCAACTGAGTTGTGATAGAACGGGTGGGTGCACGAGGTATTAACCAGTGATTTCAGACAATTCCAGAGCAGTTCTTAGCACGTTCGAAGACGAACGTATGTTTAAGTGGGATAGAATGTAACGATCCGATCGGTCGTTTTGAGCTCTAGCGCGTCGTTTGGTAGTTTGAGGCCCTGAGCAGCTTCACTTCAGGTATTACGACTTGTACGCATGGTCGGAATTTAATTTCGGGAAGTTTGGAGTTGATTTGGAAAGAAAATTCTCATTTCGGAAGCTTTAAGTTGGAAAGAGTGACTAAGGTGTGATTGTTGAGTAAACGACCTCGGAATCAGTATTTGAAAGTTCCAACAGGTTCGTATGATGATTTTGGACTTGGGTGTATGTCCGGGTCGAATTTTGGATGATCCGAAAATGTTTCGGCACCTATTATGAAAGTTGGGATTTTTAGAAGGATTTCTTAAATTTAAGTTGGAGTGCATTTCAATGTTATCAATGTCCGTTTCGGATTCCGAACCTGGGAATAGCTCTGTATGGTGATTCTGGTATTGGGAGCGCGTCCGGATGTGGATTTGGAGGTCCGTAGGTCATTTTGGGGTCATTTGTCGAAAGTTAGGAATTTGAAGGGTTTTGAGAAATTTGATCGGGAGTGCACTTTTTTATATCGGTCGGATTCCAATTCCGAAAGTTTGAATAGGTCTGTAATGTCAAATACGACTTGTGTGCAAAATTTGAGGTCAATCAGAAGTAATTTGATAGGTTTCGGCATCGAATGTAGAGGTTTGAAGTTCTAAAGTTCATAAAGCTTGAGTTACATTGTGATTCGTGATTTCGACGTTGTTGGATATGATTTGAAGTCTCGACTAAGTTCGTAATATGTTTTGGAACTAGTTGGTGTGATTGGATGGGGTCCCGGGGGTCCCGGGTGGATTCCGAGTGGTTAACGGATAGAATTTGGAATTTGAAGAAGAGTTGAGGCAGTTGATATCTGGTGTACCCGCACCTACGAGGTTTTGATCGCGGGTGCGGAGGGCGCAGAAGTGACATTAGAGTCGCAGGTACGGAGCAGGCATGCTAGGTGAAGGACCGCAGGTGCGGAGCTTTTGGAAGCATCTGCGCAAGTACAGAAGCGGAAAGTGCCTCGCAGAAGCAGAAGTGAAGGTGCTCGCACCTGCAAAGCTGCAGGTGCGAAGGACGGGCTGGGAAGTGTGTTCTTTAAAAACGAGGGCTTGGCTCATTTTCACCTTATTTTCTCTATGAAAGCCGGTCTTAGAGCGAGTTTGGAGCTCATTCTTCGTCATCAATGCCAAGGTAAGTGATTTTCAATTATTATAAACTAAATACATGGTTGGTATAAGGATTTAAACATGGAAATTAGTATAAATTGTGGGGGTTTTGGTAGAAGACCTAGAATTTGGTATTTTTGGATTTTGACCACGAAATTGGGCATGGAATTGAGAATAAACTATATATTTGAGTTCATGAGGTTATGGGTGAAGTTTATCTTCAAAAATGTTTGGAATCCGAGCACGTGGGCCCGAGGGTGATGTTTATCGACTTTTCGATCGGGGTTAGAAATTATTATAAATTAGATTATATTGAGTATTTGAGTATATATTAATGGGTTTGCATAATTATTGGCTAGTTTTGATGCGTTGTGCATCGATTCAAGTTGTTTGAAGGGCTCGGAAGCCGGTTATGGAACTTCGAAGCAAGGTAAGTCTCCTTTCTAGCCTTGTAAGAGGGAATTAACCCCATAGGTGAATTAAATAAATATTTGTACCTAATTGTGGGGGCTACATACGTACGAGGTGATGAGAGTCCGTGCGTAGCTATTATTATGCTATTTTCCGGTTAGTTTAGGACCCGAATCATGCTATACTTGGAATGTTTGTGCCTTTACTTGCTAATATAATCACTTAGTCATGATAGAAATTGATAAAAGAATTGTATAAGGTTAAATTCACTTACTTGAAGGTTTGTATGAGATACTTGACTGTAAATGAGAAACTTGTGTTTTCTTGAAAATAATTGTTGTTTGTGGATCAGGCTGAGCGCCTCGGTAGTAAATAAATGCATCTATGGTTCGCGCCATTCGACCCTCTGGCAGTGCACAGTTTAAATATTTGTTGAGTCGGGCCGTACGACCTCTGCATGATTTGCGCATGCTTGTATTGCTTGCCTTGAAATTTATAAATAATGATATTGCCTCCTCGGCCTAAGTTAAATTGTTAAATAATGGGAGATAAATTTGGAGATTTCTTAATTATAAAAGAACTGCTTACTGACTTCAAAATATTGAGCTTGCAACCGTTCATATAATCCATACTTAATTATATCATTGATATCCTATTTATAGCCCATAGTAAATGTCGAAGTCGACCCATCGTCACTACTTCTTCGGGGTTAGGCGGGATACTTATTGGGTATTCATTGATCTACGTACTCATACTACACTTGCTGCACATTTTTGTGCAGGTATACATATGTTTAGCGGCCTTGTGGGCGCAGAGGCGCGATTATGGCGGGGACTTAGGTGAGCTGCATTCTATACGACGCACCGCAGCCAGCAGAGTCTCCTTTAGAGTATTGTATTTTCTTTCCTGTCCAAATTTGTATTCCGGATAGCTATTGTATTTTATTTTAAATTTCTAGAAACGGCTCATGTACTTGTGACACCGGGTTCTGGGATGATTATGGGATGTTCACTATTGAAATTGGATAATATTGTTATTTATTCTGTAAATTCATCTTTTACTAGATAAATTGAAGTAAATTTATGATTTTAAAAATATTAAAATAAAAATTTAATTAACTATTTAGTGTTGGCTTGCCTGACAGTGGTGTCCGGCGCCATCACGACCTTTAACGAATTTTGGGTCGTGACACCAATAACAATAAAAGAAATAAAGTGGAGGCACACAGGAAGCAACAACGACTACAAATCACATAAAAAACATAGGTGCACAATAACATCTCAAGATAAAGGTATGAATGTATACACAACAAAACGATATCACAATATAATGTATGTCTCTCGTCCTCGCCTGCACGGAAATACCCTTCGTGCCATGAATATATGATAATATAAAAATAATGGCATGGTATCACCCTTCGTACTTTACACTCTCAATGGAACGGCATCACCCTTCGTGCTTTACACTTTCAAATGGCACGGCATCACCCTTCGTGCTTTACACTCTCCCTCACATGATAATATAATTCAAATGGCACGGCATCACCCTTCGTGCTTTACACTCTCAAATGGCACGACATCACCCTTCGTGCTTTACACTCTCAAATGGCACGGCATCACCCTTCGTGCTTTACACTCTTCCTTACCAAGCACATGTATATCATTAACAAGCAAGGTAGGAAGCATAAATAACATCAAGGAGAGTGTTTAAACCACAACACAATATAACAATTCATATCACAATTTGCCATTGACCACAACCAAATTTCAAATATGTAGCAGAATCAATAAATTTCTCAACAAATAGACCAAGGCTTCATGCAACGTATATAAAACCTCAAAACAACTAATAGAGATGGAAAATACTCAGTATAGGGCAACGCATTCATTAATCTAAATTCTTAATAATATATAAACACCTCTTCTTAATCTTATTTAATTAATTATTTGCAGATGAAAAATTCATAATGAAATTAATTTCCAGGAAATATCAAATCATCAATTCACGGAATCCACATAAATATACAAGTAATAATCACATCAAATTGTCATATAAAAATAAATTCAATAAACACGAATTGAGGCATGGCAAAATAGATGATTTAATAAATGCCAACAATTATCCAATTTACTACACAATATGCCTAGGACCTTAACCCAATATATTTTGCAAATATAAGCCCGAGTACGTACTCGTCACCTCGCGTACACGGCTTTTCATATTTCACAAATGGCACATAAGACTCCATCCCTAAGGGGTAATTCCCCCACTCAAGGTTAGGCAAGATGCTTACCTTTTTTAAGTTATGCCGATATTTCAAAATCGCCTTCTTGCTTGAATTGACCTTCAAACCGCATAAATCTATCCAAATGAATTGTACAACTTCATTAATATTCATCAGAAACAATTCCGGATAATAAAACGTCGACTTAAAAATTCATTCTAAAAAGTCAATAAAAGTCAATAGGGGCCCGTCTCTCGGAACCAAACATAATTTTCACGAAATCTGAATACCCATTCCGATACGAATTCAACCATACCAATTTTATCGAATTCCAATAACAAATCGTCCTCCCAATCTTGAATTTCCGTTTTTGAAAAGTTTTCACAAAAATCTTAATTTCTTCCATTTAAATCCGAAATAAATGATGAATATAACTATAGAATCATGAAGTATAATCACTTTGGGATATAGAACACTTACCCCAATCCATATGGTAAAAATCGAATAAAAAATGGCTTTAATCCGAGCTCCATAGCTTCAAATATGTTAAAAATGGCTGAAACCTCAAAATATAGCTATTGCACAGGTATTTACTCTTCGCGTATTGCGTAAAATGCTTCGCAATCGCGAAGCACAACTTTTCTCATCCCAAAATTTGCCTTCCGCGATCGCGAAGAACAAGTGCCCAGCTCTTTCAGACAGCCTCTAGTTTAATGGTCATAACTTTTTGTACAAAACTCCAAATTATAAATGGTTTAACTTTTTGAAGCCTAGACACCAAGAGATACAACTTTTATGTTTTGCTTATTTCCCAATTCCTTATAGATTGCGAGATATAAGCTCCCAAAATCGGGTCAGTGCAACAGAATTTTCCTCTACGCGGTCGCGAAAAGGCTTCCGCAATCGCGATTTACAGTGTCCGNTTATATATTTTACGAGATATAAGCTTCCAAAATTGGGTCAGTGCAACAGGATTTTCCTCTACGCGATCGCGAAAAGACTTCCGCAGTCGTGATTCACAATGTCCAAACAGCAAAATTGCTCTTCGCGATCGCGACCGTTTGTCCGCGATCGCGATGCATACCTCTGTGGCCAAAAATCAGCAACTAAAAATGGCTTAGAAATGGTCCGAAACCACCCCGAAACTCACCCGAGCCACTCGGGACCCCGTCCGAACATACCAACAAGTCTCAAAACATATTACGGACTTAGTCGAAACCTTAAATCACATCAAACAACGCTAAAACCACGAATCATACCCTAATTCAAGTTTAATGAAACTAAGAAATTTCAACTTCTACATTCGACGCCGAAACCTATCAAATCAAGTCTGATTGACCTCAAATTTTGCACACAAGTCATAAATGACATAACGGACCTATAAAAAGTTTCAGAACTGGATTCCAACCCCGATATCAATAAGTCAACTCCCCGGTCAAACTTTCAACTTAAACTTCATATTTTCGCCATTTCAAGCCTAATTTAACTACGGGCTTCCGAATAATTTTTCGGACACACTCCTAAGTCCAAAATCACCATACGAAACTATTGGAATAATCCAAACTCTATTTCGGGGTCGTTTACTTGAAAGTTCAACTCTGGTTAACTCTTTTTATTTAAGCTTCAAAAATGAGAATTAGTTTTTCAATTTAATCACGAATATTCCGAAAATCAAACTCGACCACACCCGCGGGTCATAATATATATTACGAAGCAGCTCGAAACCTTAAGTCATTGAACGAGGCGTAAATTCTTAAAACGACAAGTCGGGTCGTTTCAATATGACTCAGAAACAATATATGAATAAGTTATGGGAATATTAAAATGTAAACTTTTTTATTTGCGGAGACAAGTATAGTAGCTAATTCCTGTCAGATGAAAAAAGGAATAATTAGCTACCAATAAATTATTCGGCAAAGGTCCAAATATACCCATGTACTTCCGAAAATGGTCTAAGAATACCTCTCGTTATACTATTAGGTTATTTGTACACCTGCAGTCATACTTTGGGTTCAAATATACCCCTCATTTAAATGGAGAGACACGTGTCATCGTCCTGTTAGCCAATTCTAAATATCTCCTAATTAATTAAAAAAACTCATTATCCATACCCGAAAAGCAATTATTTTTTGCAAAAACTAAAATTATTTTTACTAAAAACTGAAAAAACCAAAAATAATTTTTTTTCCAGTTTTTATAAAAAAAGCTACTTTGAAAAAAACTGAAAACTATTTTTAAAAATAATGTTTTTGTAAAAACTGAAAAATAATTTTCTAAAGCAATTAAAAACTGAAAAAAACTGAAATTATTTTAACTAAAAACTGAAAAAAAAAAAATATATATA
>AWOL01S0003846.1:61532-74088 GCA_000715115.1 Nicotiana otophora | reverse complement strand
ATATATATATATATATATATATATATACACACACACACATACATACACACACATAATCTTGAATGTTGTATTCTTGATCACCTTATTAGTACTTTGCTCGGATACTTCGTCAGTGGATCAATTGAAAATTCAATTATATTCGATTAAAACTTGCTATAACACATTTAAAAATAAAGTGTATAGTTCTATAAGATGTTAATATGTATACATATGTTGTTGTTGCTACAACTTAAGTATTAATATAGCATATTAATACTTATATATATAAGAAGATCATACTTTTCCGATGCAAGTGGTTTGACCCAACACCTAGAAGAGGTACAAATGTACACTCGCAGTACAACATATTGACATTAATAAAAAAGGGGAGTATGATCGCTATGATTCTTTTATAATTGCAGAAAAAGTTAGGCAAGTGTATTATGCTCCATATCCATTGCGAAGGGATAAGGCTGATTGTTTGGTTGTAATCAAAACTAAGCCTGTTGGTAGGGTAGAAGTTGAGAATGTGCTAGATGTTGCTTACCAAAACGATACCTCAAGTGTTAACTAAATGGTGGATGATCAGTTAGAAAACGACTTGGAGTATCCTCAACGCATATTAGAAGAATTTGACAGGGAGGAAATAACAATCATAGAAAATGAGGACGTCGAATCAACTAATGAAAATGAAATAAGTGAAGAGGAAGAAGTTTCGGACGAGGAAGGATACTTCGAAGACGACTAGCATGTTAGTTTTTTCAAGCGCTCTCAACTTATGTAGATTTATATTGTCAATTCTAACATTTTTTTTAATTTATGCATATGACCGGTAGGGGTCGAGGTAGGTCTAGGAAGGATAAGAGGCCTATTGATCATGAGGATGGTGCTACACCCTCACTTCATTCCACTCCACACTTGCATCCCACCGATGCTGATGGCCGGCAACAATCTTCTAAGCACATATCTTTTCAATCACATCCATCTACTCATCAGACTGCCTACCATTCGCCCTCCCAACAATATTCTTACCATTCTCCAACATAGGGCTATACCCCGCTTCCTCCACATGATCCTGCATATAGTTACATGGGTCTATCGAGTCAACAATCATAGGGCCATGTGGTAATACGCCCATCATCTGCTCCATTTGCTTCACCACCAGCTGGATCGCATCCATCTGGATTTCAGCCACCCGTATCGCAGCAGTGGTCTGGATCGCAACAGGGGTCTAGATCACAACAGAGGTCTAGATCGCATCCATCTTCATCAGCGACCCCGTCTCCCTCTCCACCAAGTTCATCTCCTACAATAGAGCGCTGCTACGTGTCACGACCCAAAATTCTAACATGTCGTGATGGCGCCTATCTTAATACTAGGCAAGACGATAATCTCAATAAACCACAATTTCTTTTAAGTTTGAAAATATGATATTTAAACACAACTCACAAATCTCGCAAATACCGATACAAGCACTCCCAAAACCTGGTGTCACTGAGTACATAAGCATCTAATATGAATACAAGTCTAGAAAATACGGTCCATAACAGTCTGAGACTAAATACTGTAATTAAGGAGATAGGGAAGGAGAGGCAAGGTCTGCGAAATACGACAACTACCTCTGAATCTCCGAAAAATCAACTGTGCGAAAGAATCAACACCCGTTATGTCCGAAAATACTTGGATCTGCACACGAAGTGCAGGGTGTAGTATGAGTACAACCAACTCAGCAAGTAACAATAATAAATAAGGAACTGAAGATAGTGACGAGCTACACAGTTATAGTTCACTTTCAATAATTCCAACAAAGAATAGACATGCTTTCAAATCCAGCAGTTTAAGTCAAATAAGTTTTATATAGTTCAAGTTCATGTAATCCGGATATAAAATCTTTCAGAGTATTTCACAACAATAACAGATAACAACTAAGTGCAACAATAAATGAATAGCAAGTACAGTCTCTCAGGACAACAATCACTCACTAGGCTCCCAGCCCTCAGCACTCACACTCAATGGGTACCCGCGCTCACTCGGGTGTACAGACTCCGGAGGGGCTCCTAAAGCCCAAGCGCTATAATCCGTACGGACAACTCACGTGCTGCACGGATAACTCACGTGCTAAAGTATAATATTTCACAATCAAGGCCTCGGCCTCGCTCAGTCATAAATCTCTTCAGTCTCTCGGGCTCTCAACAATCATGAAATCAGCCCAAACAACAATGATATGATACATCATTAATGAACAATAGAGACTGGGATAAAATAATCAAGTAAACTGTGACTGAGTATAAAACAACAATTAAGCAGATAGGTCAACATGTACACGACCTCTGTGGGTCCCAATAGTACTAACATATAACCTAAACATAGTTTCTAACATGACTTACAGTCAAATTTCCACAACGCATAGAGAGCACATACCTAACAACAAGTTATTCAACTTTAGAATTTTCACGGGACGGACCAAGTCACAATCCCCTCGGTGCACGCCCACACGCCCGTCACCAAGCATGTGCGTCACCTCTAAAATAATCACATGATACAAAGTCCGGGGTTTCATACCTTCAGGACCAGATTTATAACTGTTACTTACCTCAAACCGCGTAATTCTTTATTCCATTATGCCATTGCCACGAGAATTGGTCTCCGAAAGCCTCGTATCTAGCCACAATTAATTCGATTCAGTCAATACCAATTATTGTAATTAATTCCATAAGGAAATACAAATGTTTCCAATAAAAATCCGAAATTAACTCAAACATTGCTTGTGGACCCCACGTTTCGAAACTCGACAAAAGTTACAAAAACCGAAAGCCTATTCAACCACAAGTCTAACCATATCAATTTTATCAAAATCCGACATCAACTCGACCTCAAAATCATCAAATCTTATTTCCAAATTCCTAAGTTCAAACCCCCGATTTATACCTCAAAACATGTAATCTAGTCGGATTATTCGATGATAATTCAATATTATGGAGTAGAAATGATCACAAGGGACTTACCTCAAGTTTTCCTCGAATTCTCTCTCAAAATCGCCCCAAAAACCATGCTTGAAGGTCCAAAAATGGCAAAACTCGGAACCCCTTCAAAATGTATATTGTCCAGGGGTTCCACACCTGCGACTCACTTAGCCGCTTCTGCGGTCTCGCAGGTGCGAGAATTTAACCGCTTCTGCGGTTTCGTCAAGCCTCCACTAGAGCCGCTTCTGCAAGTTAGTAGATGCTTCTGCGGGCTCGCATTTGCGAGGCTAGATCCGCTTCTGCGGAAAGCTCGCTTCTGCGATGGCTGGTGCGCACGTATGGCTTCACACCTGCGATCAAACCTCCGTAGGTGCAAAAATGCCAGAAGCAAAAATTTCAGCAGTAGTTTTAAGTCCGAATTTGATCCGTTAACCATCTGAAACTCACCCGAGGTCCCCGGGACCTCAACCAAATATACCAACAAGTCCTAAAACATCATACGAACTTAGTCGAGTCTTCAAATCACATCCAACAACACTAAAAACACGAATCCCACATATATTCAAGCCTAATGAACTTTAAAACTTCCAATTCCTACAAATGACGCCGGAACCTATCAAATCACGTCTGATTAACTTTAAATTTTGCACACAAATCATAAATAACATAACAGAGGTATTCCAATTTTTAGAATTGGATTCCGACCCCGATATCAAAAAGTCAACCACCGGTCAAACTTTCCGAAAATTCAACTTTCGTCATTTAAGGCCTAATTCCTCTACCGACCTTCAAATAATTTTTCGGATATGCTCCTAAGTCTAAAATCACCATACGGAGCTATTGAAATCATCAAAATTCAAATCCTAAGTCGTTTACATATAAGTCCACTTCCGGATAACTTTTTCTAACTTAAATTTCTAATTATGAGATTAAGTGTCTCATTTCACTCCGAATTTCTTCTGGACCCGAACCAACTAACCCAGTAAGTCATAAAATAACTGTAACATATAAATTGAGCAGTAAATTGGGAAACAGGGTTATAATACTCAAAACAACCGGCCGGGTCGTTACATTACGCTAGATGCCTCCCCTTCTATGCATGCTTTCGATTCATCGGAGGAGGATGATCCATAGGAAGTGCGGTATAATCATTATCATAGGATGATCATCAGGCCTGATGGCAATGAGTAAGATTTATTTATTACTTCTTTATTTTTGTTGAATTATAATAGCTAGTCTTGTTTATTTAATGTAATTGCTATGTTGCAAGTTCATACCTAGTCATCAAACTACAAAGATAATCATTGAAACTCTTGGCCGGTTGTATGATGCACCCTATGCGACTTGGAGTGAATTTCCACCGGAGTTCGTGGAGAAAATTTTCAACAAATTTAAGGTATTAATACAATTCATATCTATTTAAGAATTATATTAGCAATAATTTCATTTAACGTTACACACTTTATTTGCAGACTAAGTGTGCCTGGGAGGACCGGCATAACAGTGTCAGTCTTGAAAATTTTGAGTTCAAATGCCGTAAGAGACTATCTGATTCCTTCTATTCTGCTCGGAAGAAGAGCAAGAAGCCTTCATGGGTTCTACCGCACATATGGGAGGATCTGCTGAGGTAGTGGACTACTGAGAAATTCGAGAAGATGAGTGAATAGAGAAAGAAGGCCCGAACATCTGAGAAGGGTGGGGACTGTGAGGTGACTACTGGTAATTTCTTAAAATATTTAATTCTATTTTTATTGAACTATATTTATATATTCTAATTTAGTTAACATGTTTTATTATATTCATATGAAAAAATATATGGGAGGAAGATGACCCATGATGAGTTCTTCACGGAGACTCACATCCGGAAGAAGAAGGCACTGACAAATCCAACTAGATGGGTCGAGGACCGGGTGGAGACTACATATGTAAGTTTCATAACTACTATAACTTGAAATTAATGTTTATAATATTATATAGTTAATAATTTTTTATCTTCTAAATAAAGGGTCGCTACAAGACTAATGTAGAGGAGTACACTCAGAGCTTGCTACCGAATGAGCAAGTTGAGCGACCACCCCTTTCAGATAAAGAAGCGCAGAAGATATGGTTGGATGTTGTCGGTGGTCCTAAAAAGGGGATAACATACGACCTTCCAGAGAGATCATTTCGGCGCTGCAGGGCTGGATTGCAAGGTATAGGGACTTCCGCCTAGGGCGAGGCAATTGATAAGTCGACTTTCTCGTTTATAGAGAAGAAGATCGCAAAGCTGACAGCAGAGCTTGAAGAGACAAAGGCTAGAGAACAAAAGAGAGATAAATAATTTGATACCCTTCAAGTTCAGCTATAAAAGAGGGACCAACAATTTGATGTCCTTCAAGGTCACCTGGCCAGTCTTCTTGCTAGTGGTGCTTTTCCCATTCCACGGTCTCGTGAGCCTTCCCCATATGTGTCTCCTTCTTGTCGTGATCCTTCGAACCATGCTGACAATGAAAGTTCTAGTAGTGGAGATGGAGATGGTGTAGTACAAAACACTCATTGAATGATATTTGAACTTTTAACTTATGAAACGTTTTGTAGTTGGGTATAATATTTTTTTAATATAGTTTAGTGGAGATGGAGATGATGTTTTGTTAATATAGTTTTGACAGTTGTTATTGTTATCGTTGTGTAATGCTGCTATTATAGATGATTGGTTGTTAGCACGTGGTGCAACTATAAAACAACTGTATTTTGCCAAACAACTTACCCAGAAAACCGACTGCCTACCGACCGAAGTCGGTCAAAAATGTTCAATTGATTTCCCAAAATTTTTAATTTACCGACCGACTTCGGTCGGAATTTTTGATTTTAAATATTAAATATTTTAATAATACCGACCGATTTCGGTCAGAATTTTTGATTTTAAATTTTAAATATTTTAATAATACCGACCGATTTCAGTCAAAATTGAATAATTTTAAAAAATAAATGAATAATTAAATTTTCGAACGAAATCGATCTCTAATTTTAAAAAATAATTAAAATTATTGTCAAGAATACCGACCAATTTCGGTTGGTAAGTTTATTTTGTGTCAAAATATTCGGTCAAAGTGCGTTGAAAATTACTGACCGACTTCGGTCGCAAATATCGACCGTCTGCGGTCGATAGGCGTTAGCGGCCATTGTTCTTTCGACGAATTGAAAACGGTCGGAAATTGGTCGGTTTTTGTTCGATTCCGACCGATTTTGGTCGTTTTTCTGGACGCTTTTTGATAATCTTTTAGTGATGATGGACTAACCAGTTTTTAGATTGGTAATAAAACAATTGCCAGAGTTTGCAAAATCATTAATAAATATCCAATATTTTATGCAACGATAAAATCTGACAAAAATACCCTAGCTAAAATACGAAAAGGAGCTCATGAGTATAAACTTTCAGCGTATTATGTTGGAACTTTACCACATTATGAAATTCCAGCACATTATGCTGGAATCTCATATGTAAAAAAAATTGAACTCCATCATATTATGCTAGAAGTTTTTCGGATTTTTAAGGGTATTTTTGTTCAGATTTTTTCTTTACATGAAAAAGTAGCTAAATTTCGATTACTTTTGAAACAATGACTATTTTTTAATTACTAATTGTAGATCAGGTTATTCCTGATTTCCCCCCATAAAATTAGAACCTAAGAACAGGGCTAATAATATTTGAGATGGCTATGTCCTAAACAAACAAATTACCACTGAGATAAATCAAGAATAATTGCTAACTTTTAAAAACCATAAGAAGCTCACGCATTGTTTTTGTTTTTTTTAAAATCAAACCCTACCCCAGAAAAGAGAAACAATAAAAAAAGAGTGATCATGTTTTGACACAATTAGAATACCTAAACTTAGAAATCTTGATTATTTTGATCTTCAAAAGAATATTTGCCAGCTTTATTCTGCGTAACCCTAGTTTTCAACTCGTCATCCAAGTGTTGCTTAAGAAAAAAAAAACAAAAACAAAATTGATTGGATTAGCTCCAAAGACTATATATGGTCCCAGATTGAGAGAACAAGACAAGCATAAAAGATGGTCTACATTTGCAAAAAAAGGGGTATAGTTATGCCCTCATCATAAGAAGCCAACTTTATTGAAAATTGGCTAAAAGGGAAATCTATGTAACGAGAAGGATTTAGTAGGATCTGAACCTCTCTTCATCCATTTAATTTCCTACCATGCAAAAGAGAAGTTAGGGCTTTCAAAAAGTGCTTCTTCTGTTGGCAGCCTGGGAAGGGCTTTTTCTTTTTGTTACTTGGAAGTTGGGCAGAGTAAAATATAATAAACGAGGTTCAGTGGAATTTTCTTTGTGGAAAAATTTACTGTACAAATCGGAAAAAAAGAAGTTTATATATGTATATAATTAATAGCCTTGACTTTGCCCTAACGCAGGACAGAGCTACATGCAATGAAGGGGTTCAATATATATATGTATATATATATATATATATATATATATATATATTTTGCACACATTCATTTTGAACCTACTCACTCTATATCCTGTATTTGATTAAAGTTTACATAATCACTCTTCAATCAAATGTGGATGTACCCAGGGGCGTAAGTGTATCTAGTGTAGAGGCTATGAATTCATTTAAACTCATAGCTTCGTTCACATCCTGTATTTTTGCCCAAAAAATTATTAAATATGTGTAAATAATAAAATTTAAACCCATTAAAATTAAATGAAACGTGATAGAATTGCGAATTTGAACTCATAAAATTTAAATCTTGCACCATAAAGCAATGCTGGAGCAGCAGAAAATTTCTGTGGAGTTGGGTATACGTGGGGGTGGGGGGTCTTAAAATTCAACACACAATTGCTCCTCAGAGTCTGCAATAACAATGACTAGTTTTTGAAGAGAAATTTCAACTTACCATATATAGGAAAAGAAGGTGAAAAGTGGAAGCCTCACTTGTTGGGTCTTGAAATGTTGCTTTGATAATGGATCCAGTAGCATTAGGTCATGCAAAAGCAACAAAAGGTTTTAAAGAGTTTTCATGTCATTGGGAAGATGCACCCACAAAGACAGCCACTTTATTTTAATGTATATTTTATTTGGACTTTTTAGGGTACAAAATTCAATAAATTTCAAACTACTAATCATATGCAAATCCAATCAGTGAGTTGTACAGAATGCCTTTCAATAAATGCTTGGAGTAAATGAACTGTACGTACCACATGCCTATAATGCACTGTGTTTAGAAGTTTTGTATGCATTCCTATAATGTACTGCATTTAGAAGCATGTGTTTAGTTATTAATCATCTGGTATCCCGAATCTCAATCTGATTATTTCAGATTCACTTCGTGTATGACACGGATGAATTTCAAACTCGAGATCTCTTGTTAACAATTTTACTGTATTATTAGTGGTATAGTGAGATTGCTGAAACCACTATCTGTGCGTTTAGTTACAGTATAAATTTTTTTACTCCCTCCGACCCTATCTTTCTTATAAGGTTTCAACAAAATCATTCAATAACATTAATTTTAAGGGAAATATATCTACATTACTCTTATCTCTTCCTTAATATATCTTTATTTAATTTAGTTGAAATATCTAAAAAAAGAACATAAGTGGTTCATTTCGCATAGGGGTGTCAAATAGGCGGGCTGTGTTGATTTTGAACGGGTCAAAATGGTCTGAGCTAAAAAATAGACGGGTCAAATAACTCGCCCAAAAGTAACTTGGGCTGAGATGAGTTGGGTCAAGTTAGGCTAAAATTTGGGTCATAACCCAACCCACCCAACTCTTAACAAGCTTTAATTAATGTGTATTATATTATTTTCTTATAAATTATTTAATTATCAAATAAGATTTTTTTCCTTTTGTTATGGTCATATATAACATATCAAACAAAAAAAATATTTTAAAGATATTTGTAGCAAAATTACGTAAAAATAGCACGGGCTAGCCAGTTTTCCAGCATAATATATTGGAGATTGGTGCACATGTGTATGAACTTCCAACATATTATGCTGGAACTCCAACACGCGGAAAGTTCCAGCATAATATACTGGAGATTGGAGCACATGTGTATGAACTTCCAACATATTATGCTGGAACTCCAACACGCGGAAAGTTCCAGCATAATATACTGGAGATTGGAGCACATGTGTATGAACTTCCAACATATTATGCTGGAACTCCAACACGCGGAAAGTTCCAGCATAATATACTGGAGATTGGAGCACATGTGTATGAACTTTCAGTATATTATGCTAGATCGGTATATTATACTGGAACTCCAGTATATTATGCTGGAATATTTTTCGAATTTTGAATAGTATTTTCGTTCAGATTTATCTTTACATGAAAAGTGGCTAAATTTCGATTACTTTTGAAACTGTGATTATTTTTCAATTACCACTTGTAAATTTGGCTATTTTTGAATTTTTTTCAAAATATACTGGAGTTCCAGTATAATATACCGGTCCAGCATAATATGCTGGAAGTTCATACACAGGTGCTCCAATCTCCAGTATATTATGCTGGAACTTTCCGCGTGTTGGAGTTCTAGCATAATATGCTGGAAGTTCATACACAGGTGCTCCAATCTCCAGTATATTATGCTGGAACTTTCCGCGTGTTGGAGTTCTAGCATAATATGCTGGAAGTTCATACACAGGTGAACCAATCTCCAGTATATTATACTGGACTGGTCCGTGGTGCAGCAAAGTAGTGACTATTTTTCAATAACTTTGCAAACGCTGGCTATTTTTGAATTATCATAGATTAATTTGGGCTACTAATCAACCCAACTTTATTGGGTCAAAATGAGTTGAGTTTAATAAATGAACCGGTTGAACGGGTCAAATGAGTTTGGGCTCAAATTGCCGTTCCTAAATTTTCGCACCACACTTCACGTTAAATATTTTTTAAGCTTGATAGTGGAGAATTATATTACCATGAGCCATAATTTAAATGCTTAAATGTACTGGACGACTTTATGGCCCTAAAAGAATCTTTATATTTTTCTTGCTCAAGTGGTGACAAATACAAAGTTCTTAACATGAATTTTAGATATTTACATGTTTACATGGAAGTACGTACTGCATTTTCAAGACCTTATTATGCATGTTGCATGTCCCACAAAGCATTTCATTTTCATGATCCCACATGTTACATGTCCCATTAATTAAGCAATTCTTTTCAATAAACATGTAGCAAACTATAGAAACATGTTATAATACTCTTAATTATGTGTTGTCTTTTGGAGAAAATCATACACGTTTATATCAAAGCGGATAATATCACACGTTATATACGTATGAGTGTATTTGGGCTAAACGTATTTGGCCTAATATCACACATTTTGCTGTCATCTAACATTTTGGTTCAGGTGGTGGTGCGTATATAACCCCTTAACCTTTTTCTATATCCCATATACATATAATATATGCATATATAACGCCTTCTGGTCATGGGTCAATGTACATGTATAGATGCATGAAATGCATAAGAAATACGTTAATAAGATTTCTCGAATATCATAAAATCAATATGTCTTTCGGACAAACTTTATCAAATACGTATTTTTCTGAGACCCATGAACAGAGGATATAATAATAATTCACATGGGGAATCAAGAATATAGACACCCCTAGTATTTCTATGAATAGAGTCATTTATGAACGTTGCGTATTTTGCTCGTTTCGTTTGTATCATGCCAAAAAAAAGGGGATAGCCTTAACATATCTCAAGTCGTCAATGCAACTCAACAACAAGCTTATGACAACTAGCGCGTCAACCCTATACCAAAGAAATACGTGTACAATTTAGATGGCGGTAGTATATTACGTATCTCAAATGATAACTCGATTCTAAAATAAAACGGGCAGCATTTCCCTTGATTTTACTGCTCCCTCAAGCCTACTATAGGCGAGATACAAAAATAATACAATTAGCAACTCAAAACCAACCTAATTACAATCCGGGACCTTCAATACAACAAACCCCTCAAATATACCATAATACACTCAATCAACAAATTATCAATTAGCCTGCAACTACAACGACGAGCGACCAACCTACTACCCTACCACATGTGGCGTTTCTCCACGCTATTTTTATCCTTCCAAACTCCATAAATCAGCAGCACAATAGACAAGCCAAAAGCAATACAAAACAGCCCACAAAACAGTCCACTACAAATCAAATAACTCGAATTCACGGTTTCCGATCACCGTCCCGTGAGGTCTAACTATTAGGAAACGAATTTATCAACTTTTCTTGATATTTTAAAGCTTAAATACAGAAATTAGGAATTTTTATTAACTATTAAATACATTCCAAAACTCAAACTACAAAGAAAAAGAGAGGCGATATAGTGATACTTACGTCGTAGGGATCGTTTTAATGTTATCGCTTCTTGATTTCGTGTCCGAGATGTTAGTCTTGTTTGAAGTAATATTAGAGAGTTCAAGGACCGTGTATGGTGTCCTCTGGTCATATTCTATGTAAAAATTAAGAGAGAGAGACGAGTTAAAGAAAATATATCAACTTTTGAAAAATCAAAAGGTGCTAGCTTGGCACCCTCTGATTCGCCCATCTTCCGACACTTATATCTTTTTATCCGGATATCGTATGAACGAATGGTTAAGAGCGTCCAAAACTAAATTCCAAGACCTTAAATTTTGTATATAATATGCCTCAAAAAAACCTCATATAGCACACGAAATGTATATCTCAAAAAGCTCTATTATAGGGCAAATTCTTAGTCGGTTTTTCCGCAACTTTAATCCGATTTTTTCCAAACTTTATGTGTTTTGTCAAAACAACATATATAGTCATATTATGACTTTAAATTCATTTAAATCATGATTAACAAGTCTCATATTCATTATACGTCACTTTGGGAGGTACAGGGTGTAACAATTTTCCCCTCTTAGAAACATTCGTCCTCGAATGTTAAACTCCTAGAGATTTATAGAAATTTTGGCAGAGTCTTCTCTGTAATGGTACCACTACCAACCTGTCAGACAGATTACCCCAACAATACAAAGCCACACTGGTACACAATCATCAATAACACCAATGGTCTCACACGACCAATGACAATAACTAACATAAGAATCAAGTACAATATACGTACCTAAGGCTGTGATGTCTCAGTCCGATCCTCCTCCGGAAGCAGAAACAAGTGAGGATACCTAGACTTCATGTCTTCTTCAGCTTCCCAAGTCACTCCTCCACATTATTGTTCCTCCAAAGTACTTTAACCGAAGATACGTCTTTAGTTCTCAATCTCCGAACTTGTCTATCTAGTATAGTAATGGGAGCTTCCTCATATGATAGACGCTATGTGACCTGAATATCATTAACTGGAACGACTCTAGAAATATCTCCAATACACTTGCGGAGCATAGATACGTGAAAAACTGGATGCACTGACTCCAAGTTGGAAGGCAAGTCTAACTCATATGCTACCTGGCCTACTCTGCGTATGATCTTATAAGGTCCAATGTACCGAGGTCTAAGTTTTACTTTCTTACCGAATCTCATAATGCCTTTCATCGGTGATACCTTTAGGAATACCCAGTCATCTACCTGAAACTCCAAGTCTCGTCGTCGATTATCTGCATA
>AWOL01S0003846.1:17358-59463 GCA_000715115.1 Nicotiana otophora | reverse complement strand
CTATGATGAAATCCATATTAATCACTTCCCATTTCCAAGTCGGAATCTCTATAGCCTGTAATAATCCACCGAGTTTCTGATGCTCAATCTTAACCTGCTGACAATTTGGGCACTGAGCAACAAACTCTGCTATATCCTTCTTCATTCCATCCCACCAGTATATTCCCCTGATATCATGATACATCTTCGTCGCTCCTGGATGAATGGAATAACGAGAATAGTGAGCTTCTCCCATAACCTGCTGGCGCAACCCTGCTACATTAGGAACACATAATCGACCTCGATATCTGAGGACTCCATCTCCTGTAATATCCAATGGTGTCTTCTCCTTTTGAGGGGTTGTATCTCTGTAGTGAGATAGCACATGATCTTCATTCTGGCGTTCCTTCACTTCAGTTACTAGAGAGGATGTTGTCGTGTCCTGAATAGTAACTTCGGTACCACCTGAATCTAATAATCGAACTCCAGGATTAGCTAGTTAATGAACCTCACAAGTTATCTCACTCTTCTTTGGCTGTAAATATGATATGCTACACATAGATCCATGGCTGAGGGCGTTGGCTACTACATTCGCCTTTCCTGGATGGTATAAAAATATCAACATCGTAGTCTTTTAGTAGCTCCAACCATCGCCTCTGACGTAAATTTAATTCCTTTTGCTTGAATATATATTGAAGGCTCTTATGGTCCGTATAGATATCAATATGAATGCTATACAAACAGTGCCTCCATATCTTTAGTGCATGAATCACCGTGGCTAACTCTAAATCGTGGGTGGGGTAATTCTTCTCGTGGTTTCTTAGTTGTCTAGAAGCATAAGTGATAACCTTACCATGCTGCATCAATACACAACCCAATCCAACGCCCGAAGCATCACAATAGATAGCACAACCATCGGTCCCTTCTGGAAGTGTTAGAACCGGTGCTGAAGTCAATTTGTCCTACAATTCCTGGAAACTCCGCTCACAAGCATCAGTCCACTGAAACTTAGTTGCCTTCTGAGTCAACTTTGTCAATGGTGCTGAAAGGGAAGAAAACCCCTCTACAAATCTCTTGTAATAACCTGCCAAACCCAGGAAGCTATGAACCTCTGTCGGTGTGGTGGGTCTAGGCCAAGTCTTCACTGCCTCAATCTTCTGTGTATCGATCCGGATACCCTCACACGAAATAATATGACCAAGGAAGGCTACAGAATTCAACCAGAATTCACATTTAGAGAATTTTGCATACAACTTCCTTTCTTGTAGATCTCTGAGCACAGTACACAAATGATCTGCATGCTCAGCCTCTGAACGAGAATAAACCAAAATATCATCTATAAATACAATCACGAACAGATCTAGAAAGGGTCTGAACACACGTTTCATCAAGTCCATGAATACCGATGGGGCATTAGTCAAACCGAATGACATAACACGAAACTCAAAGTGTCTGTATCTTGTCCTGAATGCTGTCTTCAGAATATCCTTTTATCTAACCCTTACCTAATGGTACCCCGACCTCAAGTCTATCTTTGAGAAATACCTGGCACCTTGTAACTGATCAAATAAATCATCAATCCTCGGGAGTGGGTACTTATTCTTGATCGTCGCCTTATTCAACTATTTGTAATCAATACACATCCGCAAGGAACCATCTTTCTTTCTCACAAATAACACAGGTGCTCCCCTCGGTGATGTACTGGGTCTGATAAAGCCTTTTTCAAGCAAATCACTTAGTTGTTCTTTCAACTCTCTCAGCTCTGCAGGTTCCATTCTATAAGGAGGAATAGATATCGGCTGAGTATCTGGTAATGTGTCAATAGTAAACTCAATCTCCCGCTCTGGCAGAAGGCCTGGAAGCTCATCGAGAAACTCATTAACCACTGGAATAGATTGAAGGGTCGGTGACTCTGCTTTCACATCCTTACCCGAACTAAGTGATAAACATAGCCCTTTCTGATCATCTTCCTTGCCTTGAGATAGGAAATAAACCTACCTCTCGGCGATGCAGTATTACCTTTTCACTCTAGAACTGGCTCCCCTGGAAACTGGAACCGAACCATCTTTGATCTACAATCAACGTTAGCATAACAAGAAGCCAACCAATCCATACCCATTATAACATCAAATTCTACCATATCTAGCTCAATTAGGTCCGCTACTGTAGAACGACTAAGAACTCTTACTATACAATCTCTATATACCCGTCTAGCTATCACTGGATCCCCAATAGGTGTAGATACCTCAAAAGGTTTAATCAACTCAGGTTCTATCCCAAACTTGCTAGCAACTAATGTAGTGACATACGATAAAGTGGAACCTGGATCAATCAATGCATATACATCATATGAAGAGACTGATAATATACCTGTAACAACATCAGGTGACGACTCCTGATCCTGTCGACCCGCTAATGCATAAATGCGGTTCTGAGGACCGCTCGAGCTAGATGCTCCACTTTTGCCTCTACCATGACCGACCGGTGCCTGTGATCCTTGCCCAGGGGGCATACTGATGATGACGAACCAGCTATAGATCCCGCTGGCTGAACTATACCTGCACCACCTCACGTCGGACAATCTCTCATAATGTGGCCTGGATAACCACAAGTATAACAAACACCCAACCCCACGAGACATTGCCCGACATGATGCTTACCACACGGAGCACATCATGGCAAGGGTGGACTCATCTGACTTGACTCACCCCTATACTGAGAACGAGAGGCCTTGGAACTCTGACTGGGCCCTGAATATGTGGAACGATCAAATCTTCTACCGAAAAACTGAGGGGGTGCACTAGCTGATGGCTGAGCTAGATACCTCAGGTACTGCTGTCTCTGACCACCTCAAAAATTACCAGAAGCACGTGAAGATCTCGCTTTCTTACTCTGGCCCCTATCATGCTCACGATCAGCCCTCAGCTTCTGCTTACGATCCTCTACACCCTGAGCGTATGCCTGAATACGAGAAATATCAATGCCTGGATGAAGTGAGACCGACATACAGTCATTGAGCAGGTGCGGCTCCAACCCCATCACGAACCGGTGAACCCGATCTTCCATCTTAGCTACAATAGTGGGAGCATACCTCGCCAAAGAATCAAACTGAAGGCTGTACTCCTGAATAGTCATATTACCCTGTCGAAGGGTCAAGAACCTATCAACTCTGGCCCGTCTAAGCTCTGGTGGCAAATAATGATGAAGAAAAGCCTCTGTAAAATCCTACCATACTGCCGGAAGGGCATCCTCACCTCTGGACAACTCCCAAGACTCGTACCAATTAATTACAATATCCCGAAGTCTATAGGAAGCTAGCTCAACTGACTCAGTTGCAGTGGCCTTCATTACCCTCAAAGTCCTCTGCATCCTATCGATAAATACCTGAGGGTCCTCATTTGGATTTGTTCCAGTGAATATCGGAGAGTCCAAATTAATGAAATCACGAACCCTCGCACTAATGGCCCTATCTGCATGACCAATACTAACCTCCTGATGTCGAGCTTGTGCGGCCACTAACCGAGTCAATAACTGAATAACATCTCTCATCTCCTGACCCGGTGCATCTAGATGAGGAGCTGGGGGTACTGGAGCTGGTGCCCCTCAGATCTCCTCTGGAAAGGGCAGGGTATGTGAAGTCTGAGATTGAGTCTCACTATGCGACTCTCCCCGAGACCTGGTAACTCGTGGCGCTCTACTTGTAGTCTCATCATCCACGGACTTGCCCTTCTGGGCGGCTGTAGCCTTCTTGGGCATCGCTGAAAACATAACATGTCGTTAGGAAAATGAATTCTTATATCGCACAATCTAAGATAAGAAAGAAAGTAACCATCCTAAATATCTTGTAGCCTCATGTCTATGAGTGTGGTGCACTACACACCCATAAACAAGACTCTACTAGACACAGTCTGTAGACAACCCTAGAACAGAACTGCTCTGATACCACTTTTATTACAACCCAAACCAATGGGCCGTGACGAGTGTCTGAGTTCTACCTATCGAACACCCCTAAGCATTCATGTAAGATATAAACATGAAATAAGTATAGGTCATGCATAAAGTCTGGAAATAAACTACTAATTCATATGAACAACCTATGCAAGAAAACATGCCCAAAAGACATATATATATATATATATATATATATATATATACGGTAGGGCTAGCCGACAAGGTCACATACTATCTAACTATATATGACTGTCTACAGACCTATATTAGAGTGTACAACTGTATAAAGGACAAGACTAGGCCCCGTCGTACCCATATATATATATGTAAACACATCGTACCAAAACTCAAAGCAAATCCGGATCAAATGGAGCTCACCAACTCTCGTTGATCAAGGATCCTAAGAAGGGGGACCGTCAGCCTATCTACCTGCACCTGCGGGCATGAAACGCAGCGTCCCTAGGCAAAAAGGGACATCAGTACGAATAATGTACTGAGTATGTAAAGCATGAAAATCAGTACATAAAAGACATAGATGAAACATGGGGTAAAGAATTCCACCTATGAGTCTAAATAACTTTGTGAATCCTAAAATATTTATAATATCATGCACGTGCCTGTAAATGTCATATCATGCATAGGTATAGGTGTACATAACATCATCAAGCCTCTGAGGGCATTCCATCATATCATCTCGGCCACTGTGAAAAAATCATCAACGTATACCAGATGATCAGGTGGTGGTACGTATATAACGCCTTAACCTTTTTCCATACCCATATACATATAATATATGCGTATATAATGCCTTCTGGTCATGGGTCAATGTATATGTATAGATTCATGAAATGCATAAGATATACGTTAATAAGATTTCTCGAATATCATAAAATCAATATGCCTTTCGGACAAACTTTATCTAATACGTATTTTTCTGGGACCCATGAACAGAGGATATAATAATAATTCACATGGGGAATGAAGAATATAGACACCCCTAGTATGTTTATGAATAGAGTCATTTACGAACGTTGCGTATTTTGCTCGTTTCGTTTGTATCATTTGGATCATGCCAAAAAGAAAACAAGGATAGCCTTAACATACCTCAAGTCGTCAATGCAACTCAACAACAAGCTTATGAAAACTAGCGTGCCAACCCTATAGCAAAGCAATACGTGTACAATTTAGATGGCGGTAGTATATTACGTATCTCAAACGATAACTCGATTCTAAAATAAAACGGGCAGCATTTCCCCTGATTTTACTGCTCCCTCAATCCTACTATAGGTGAGATACAAACATAATACAATTAGCAACTCAAAACCAACCTAATTACAATCCGGGACCTTCAATACAACAAAACCCCCAAATATACCATAATACACCCAATCAACAAATTATCAATTAGACTGCAACTACAACGACGAGCGACAACCTACTACCCAACCACATGTGGTGTTTCTCCACGCCATGTTTATCCTTCCAAACTCCATAAATCAGCAGAACAATAGACAGCCCAAAAGCAACACAAAACAGCCCACAAAACAGTCCGCTACAAATCAAATAACTCGAACTCACGACTTCCGATCACCGCCCCGTGAGGTCTAACTATTAGGAAACGAATTTATCAACTTTTCTTGATATTTGAAAGCTTAAATACAGAAATTAGGAATTTTTATTAACTATTAAATACATTCCAAAACTCAAACTATAAAGAAGAAGAGAGGCGATATAGCGATACTTACGTCGTAGGGAACGTTTTAATGTTATCATTTCTTGATTTCGTGTCCGAGATGATAGTCTTGTTTGAAGCAATATTAGAGAGCTCAAGGACCGTTTATGGTGTCCTCTGGTCATATGCTATGTAAAAATGAAGAGAGAGAGATGAGTTAAAGAAAATATATCAACTTTTGAAAAGTCAAAAGGTGCTAGCTTGGCACCCTCTGATTCGCCCATCTTCCGACGCTTATATCCTTTTATCTGGATATCGTATGAACGAATGGTTAAGAGTGTTGGAAACTAAATTCCAAGACCTTCAATTTGATATATAATATATCCCAAAAATATCTCATATAGTACACGAATTGTATATCTCAAAAAGCTCTATTATAGGGCAAATTCTTAGTCGTTGTTTCTGCAACTTTAATCTGATTTTCCCCAAACTTTATGTGTTTTGTCCAAACATCATATACAGTCATATTATGACTTTAAACTCATTTAAATCATGATTAACAAGTCTCATATTTATTATACGTCACCTTGGAACGTACATGGTGTAACACCCTCGTTTTTCGGAGAGTAGGTTCGCCGGATCGATGGAAAACGAATAGATGATCCCCGATTTCTTCCTTCGCGCATTATAACTGAGATGATGGGTAAGTCAAAACATCCGATCAGTTGCGTCGTTCTGACTTCGGACACGTGTCGGTCATCGGTTGTTGTCTTCGAATATGAAATGCCACACATTGATTGCATTTTCCCCTATAAAAGCTTCGACCTTTTATACTTCTTTCACTTTCTGATCTTAGCTTTTACCATTGAATTTTCTAGCGGCTTTTAATTTTCTCAAATCTTCATACCCTGCTTCTTGAGCCTTCATATCTTCACCTCTGATCCTCAGACCTTCATATTTGTTCTTGGAGTTCCGACCCAGATCTTCATATCTTTATCCCACCTCCAAACCTTAATACTCTTTCTTCAAATCTTCATATTTTTCCTTCAAGTCTTCATACTCCCCTTCAAATCTCCATATTTTCCCAGATCACAATGGCTAAAACTTCCAAGTAGGCATGTTCAGGGATCAGATTGGATCAGATTTGGCATATTTTGGACTATCCGATTGGGTTTCGTATTTTTTAAATTGCAATCCGAATCTGAACCAAATTAAATTCGGTTCGGATTGAATTTTGATATTTGGATCGGATAGATATTTTGGATTACCGTTCGGATTGTAAGCCTTATATATTAAGATGCTTATTCCATGAGTTCATCTCTTACTGATCACTGTAGCATAATCACCAACATACTCTATAAAGAGGGGATCTAACAACTGATCCATAAAGATTTACCCAGCTAGAACGAGAAGGAAATACATACTCTATAAGGATAAACAACATCAACAATTCAATATGGATTCAAAAGGTTAAACTGAATAATATTAGTTGATAATTATAGCAACAGAACTGAACAAACCCAAAAGGTTAAACTGAATAATATTAGTTGATAATTATAGCAACAGAACTGAACAAACCCAAAAGGTTAAACTGAATAATATTAGTTGATAATTATAGCAACAGAACTGAACAAACCCAAAAGGTTAAACTGAATAATATTAGTTGATAATTATAGCAACAGAACTGAACAAACCCAAAAGGTTAAACTGAATAATATTAGTTGATAATTATAGCAACAGAACTGAACAAACCCAAAAGGTTAAACTGAATAATATTAGTTGATAATTATAGCAACAGAACTGAACAAACCCAAAAGGTTAAACTGAATAATACTAGCTGATAATTGTAGCAACAGAACTGAATAAACTGCAGTACCAATAAGGTAACAGATCAACAAAATAGATATAGGTATTCCACTATTTAAAGGATGAACTCAAGAAGGCAAAAAAATATTAAAAAGTTCCAACTTTCATCTCCCTCCCAATTCCAGATGTACTACTCCCCTTTGTTTCTGCAATAACAAAGGAAAGGCTTAGACTTTAGTGAAAAAACTGAAACATAAAATCAAAGACCAACACACTGGACAAAAAAATAACTAGTGAAAGAATTATACCAGTAAAATATAGCTCAATAATCTTCATCAATACTATATGTCGACAATGCAAGGTTCTTTTTCAGTATTGACCATTTCTATTGAAAGTTTAAAACCACACATATGTTAACATAAAAAGAATCCAAATAAACATACAAATAAGTTATCAAATATATATCAAAACAAAGAATAAAAGAAGAAATATAGTCTTACAAAGTTTAAGTTGTTCAAGATTATCTAAATCTTCCTTAATTTTAACCGGAGTTGTTGATTCGTTACCAAGCCAATCTTGGACACACACAAGAGCTTGAACCAATCTAGGAGTCAATGAACTCCTAAATGGACGAAGTATGCGTCCTCCAGTACTAAAGGCCGATTCAGATGTAACACTAGAAATTGGTATGGCTAGTACATCACGTGCCATATCAGCAAGAGTGGGAAATCTAGGTGAGTTCAACTTCCACCAACCCAGAACATCAAATTTATCTTTTTCTTCCTCAACATATTCACCCAAATATTTATCCAATTCCGTTTTTTAGTCAATACCTCCACCACTATTATGACTCTTTAAATCTAGCATGAAATTTGAAAATGATGATGAAGAAGAACATGAAGATGGAGAAGATGGAAGAGATAGAGAAGACAGACATGAAGATGAAGTTGAAGATGGAGAAGATGGACATGAATCACCATTCATTTTGACATACTCACTGAACAAAGTTTTCATGTATGTCTTCACTTCCTCTTGTATTTTCACACCTTTTATTTCTCCAAACATAGCAGCAAGTGCGAAAGAAAGAGAGTGAAATTTGTGGCGTGGATCCAACACACATGAAATAAATATCATCTTGTTCATCTTGTGAGGATCACCCCAGTACTTGTCAAATTTCTCTTTCATATTCTTTGTTATTTCTCGCACGGCAACATCTTCATTTTCCATCAATTCTTTTAAAGAAGAACCTACCACACATATCTCAAGAAAATGTACATTAGATGTAATATAAAGTGTGCCCGATACCTTCAAGGTGAGTTCATAAAACATTTCAAGAAACTTCACAATACGTCTTACACTTTCCCAATCACTACTTAAAAGTGGACCTGCAGGCTGCCCATCCTCACAAATACAATTCGAAATACAATGCATCAATCCATAATCAATATAACAATATTTGTAAAACCATCCTTATAAACTGCCGCAACCTTCAACATCAAATGTGTGGAGTTCCACCTCGTTGGAGCATCCAGACACAATGATTTTTTAGATGTTATCTTATTAAGATCACAGCATTCTTTTAAACCTCTTCCATCTTGCGGGAGATCGCCTTATGTACCTAACAGCTTGTCTTATTCGTTCAATAGACACACTCCCTTCTTTCAACCCATCATGAATAACTAGATTGATGATGTGAGCCATACACCTCACATGAACATTCTTACCTTCCATAAAATTTGTATTCCATCTAGTAAATTGTTTGGATAATTCTTTAACCATAACATCGTTAGAGCTTGCATTATCAACAGTCACAGTAAAATTTTAATCCAATCCCCATTCAAGCAAACACTTAGCAACACCACTAGCTAAATTTTGACCTTTGTGACTAGTAATTGGACAAAACTTTAATATTTGTTTATGCAATTCCCAATTCTTGTCAATATAATGTACTGTAACACACATATAGTTAATTCGTTTAATTGAAGTCCATGTGTCAGTTGTAATACAAATTCTCTGTTTTGATTCTTTGAAAATTCTCTTCAAAACATGTCTCTCTTCATTATAAATCTCAAGACAATCTCTAGTCACAGTAGTACGAGAAGGAACATGAACTAAAGGTTGAAGAGTTCTCACAAAATCTCTAAAACCCTCCTTTTCAACATAAATAAAGGGTTACTCATCAATAATTATCATACGAGCTAAAGCCTTCCTACATGCCTCTTGATCAAATTTCCATGGGATTACTGATACATCACCTGTTGGACCACCCTTTTTTGGTTGAAAAGCTAGTCTCTGTTGGCTGGTGTCCACCTTATGGGGATTGTTCGGGCACTTGATCATATGGGATAGCAAATTGCTAGTACCGCTGTTTTTTGTATTTGCTACATATTCTTCTTGACAATACTTGTATCTCGCTTTTTTAATCCCTTCATCATCAGTGAACTTGTCAAAATGGCCCCACGTAACTGATCTTTCTTTCATGCCTTTTCTTTTCTTAGAAGCAGATTCATAATGGAGTGTGTTCGTTGTGGAATTATTTGAAGCACCACTTTCAGTACCTTTTAGGATAATTTGAAGCTCATTTCCCTTTTCTGCCTCTGGCTCTGTCATCTATGAAACAAGTATAAAATAAAATCCTTGTAAAAAATCAGTACCGGCAGTTAAAAAAGGATAGCAAAGAAATACAAGAACCCACAAAAGTGCTTAAGTGCACGAGCTAACACCAGACAAAAATTCATGCAAAAACTTAATATTTAAGCTTTGAGAAAATCAAATGAGCAGCAGTATATTTGTAATCAAATAGCATCTTTGAAAAATTTAAGTTCTAAAATGGAAAGGAGGGAGAGAATAAAAAACCAAAACCCTAGATCAATCTAAAATAAAAATCGACCATAAATAGGAAAGAATCAATCAATAATCTAAAATGGAAAGGACGAAGAGAATGAAAAATGAAAACAAAACCAACAAACCTTACTTTTGGAGAGCAAAGATGAAGCGGCGATATTGGAGATTTGGAGTGATGGAGGCAGATCTAAAAGCTCTAAGAGTAAGAGATACTTGCCAGTTGCCGATGTGAGAGAAATAAGACAAATGAAACCCTATTTGATGGCACCCTCACTTTTATATGTAGGCCTTATATTTCGGATTTCGGATCGGTTCGGATTTAAATTAAGCCAAACCGTATCCGATCCGATATCCAAAATATTTAAATCTATAATCTGAAATCTGATCCAAATTGTTGAAATCCGATCCGAGCCAATCCAAATAACATGGATCGGTTCGGATTTTTGGTTCAACCCAAATAATACACAGCCTACTTCCAAGCCAGTGCCTCAACAGGCTTCCCTTTCATCTTCCCACTCGGTTGCAGATGCCGAGGTGGCCGCTCCCGAGGTGTCTCTAGAGCCCCCCATGAAGAGCTTCATAGTATACCCGGGGGTTGTTCTATCGGGGATGACTACAAGGTCGAGAAGGCCTCTAGCCAACAAGACTGAGGCGAGTGAGCATCGAGATACATATGCTCTGTCACTGAAGAAACCCTACCCGTAGTCCGAGCAGACTATACGTGGGAGGGTAACAACGTGGTTGTCCCCGGGCCCAATGACGATATAACTACTCATGTGAAGGGGCATCTGATCTGCTACACTTACCCCTTCACGCTCGCCCCTGTGGATCCCATAGTTCTTGCTTTCTGTAAGAGGTACGAGATGTGCCTTGGGCAAATCCATCCATCCTTCTGGAGGATTGTGATCCTCTTGAGCCACTTTGTAAGCAATACCGAGTCTCCCCGGTTCACCCTTGACCACCTACTCCACCTGTACAGTCCCCGAATCTTGATCAAGATCGTCCGCCAAGCAAGCAAGGCTCCTTTCTCGAGCATTGACGAGGATCGGGATCGAGGTTGGCAGGGGAGGTTCGTTCAGGTAAAAATCGAAGACCTAATTCCCCCGAGTTTCTATCATTCCCCTAGGAGTGGAACGCATCCCGTAAGTATTGGCTTTCTTGGGTATTTCTTCCTTTTTATTTCTTTTTCTCATCTCTTGTGTTTGTGGTCGTGCAACTATTACCCGAGTTCCACATGCAATCCCCCGATTCAAAATGTGGATCAAGGGGATCTGTAAGCAGATGCCTTACTCCGAGCGCACATGGCACAAACTTTAGAAGGGCAAATGAGATGCCCGTTCTCATGGTGAGGTTCTTCCCTGAAATAGTTACCATCACGTTCTTAGCTTATATAGTGCTAACTTTTCCTTTTTATCTTAGAGGTTTGCCTAAGACCACTGAACTTAGGCCGCTGGATGAGGACGAGGATCCGTCTTTGCCTACCGAGCCCTCCGTCTCGGTAAAGCTTGGGGCTGTCGCGAAGGAGGAGAAGAAGAAAAAGAGAAAGTCCCCAACTTCCCGGGACCCCCGAGGGGAAGAGGAAGAAGAGGGCGGCCACCCAGGCCCGGCAGCCCAAGAAGAATACCAAGGTCACTGGACCCTAGCTATCTCTACCAGCTCAGGGATGAGCCCCAAGAAGATGGCATCTTCGTCGCCCATGGATCGACCCCCACTGGGGAGCAGGCGACGACCGAGAAAGGAGACAATGAGGTTGATCCCCTTCAGGCTCGGGAGCCTGAGGGAGACATGGAGGCTGTGACCTCCCAGGAAGCCGCTTCCATTCCGAAGGAGGTAACCGGTGTCATTGACATACCGAGTCCATGCTCGAAGAGGCCCAAGCGGGCATAGAAAAGTCAAGTGAGGGAGTGCATGGTTCATATGATACCCTCAACTCCTTTTTCGACAGTATGAACATGTCCACATTGGAGGATATTTTCGGGTTGGGTCGCCTGGAGATCCCGAAGAGGGACGTGTCCTCGGGAGTTGGCGGGTCGAGTTCGAGCCCAAAATTGGTGAAGCAATTTCCCGCACCAAGCGCGGACCCGAGGCGTAAGAGAACAGTCGTTCTTACAGTCTCGGAGGATTCTCGGGTCCTATCTTCTCCGGTGGGCATAGCTAGCTACCTCTGACGCCTGGTGATCGAGGAGGACCAGGCAAAGATGAACGTGGTGGGCACGTTAAGCCTTTTCAATGAGGCGTAGCAGGCACTGAATCGGGTAAGGCGCCAACACATTTATACCCTTTTATGAATTCTACTTAAGTTTGGATATCTCTTACTATTTTCATTCTTTTACAAGCCTCAGTACTTCACCATGAAAGCTTCCTCCAGTACCGCTTGGAAATCAGCCAGCTCGAGTTCGAGCTCAAAGAGCAGGTTCGGAAGAAGGATATGTACATACTCCTTAGTGAGCAACAAGACGAGTCCCTTAAAGTCCTCCCGAGGCTTCAGGCCGAGCTGGAAAAAGCTCATAAAAAGGCTTCGACCCTGAAGCGAAAACACGCCCACCTGGTTGAGAAGGTAAAGTTCTTTGAAGCTAAAAATGAGGAGCTAGTTCTGGTGACTAACAATACAACTTTGCAGGTCCAACAGAAGATAGACCTGATCGCCTAGTTGCGGACGGAGATGGACGAGGTCAAGGCCATGGCCAAAGTGTGGAAGGGCAGGATGGACCTGCTAGCCTCGGAGAAGGAAACTGCGAAGGCAGAGCTGGCGTCGGTCGAGAACCAACTTCGAGTGGTGAAGGACAAAGACAACAAGTGGTCTCGGCTGAACGATGATCTCCGGGCACAACTGAGCTAGGCCGTCGCAGAGAGGGATGATCTCGGAAGAGAATAATCGGCACTGAGGTCCAAATTGGACACAACCTTTACTGTTGCCGAGAAAATGGTGGCCCAGTTCAAGGCCGATGTGGAGGCAGATGAGACCCGCCTAAAGACAAAGACTGAATACATGAAGCGGCCTTCCCAAAGAGAAACCCTTGAAGAGATCCACGCCCGAGGTTTCGACCTATCAGCCAAGATCGAAGAAGCTGAGAGGCTCGAGGCAAAGGAGTTCTATGATCCTGAGGGTGCCGAAGGCTCCGAGGGTTCTGAGAGCTCTGAGGGATCTGAGGGTTCTGACGGTTCGGGCTACGAGTCGGGCCCCCGTGAAGACCAGGCGTAGGTGACTTAGTACTTTTTTCAGTTTTTTGTTCTCCTTGTGTATTTTTCTCTTTTGTTTTTTGTTTATTTTGAGGCCATTCTATAAGACCTTTGTAAATATATTTTTGGAATATATATAAGATATTTTCCCTTTCCGACAATATTCGTGTATTATTTTTGATGTAGAATCGGATGTAGGTCTAGGGCATTTGATTTTCGGAGGTTCAAACGAAGCCCGACTTTGATGCTACTTTGTTTGCTCGTGGCTTTGAACCCTCGGTGCGACCTGAGGTTTCCAAGATTCTTAAGTGTTTTCAGACGATGTTTTGGATGAGGGTAACATTTTAGTAGGTTTTGAATGTTCGTAAAGGCCTTACATTTTTTGTTATGGGCTTCGGACGTCTCCGAGCCATTTTTAGGGAGGTCGTAGCCTTTTATATATGGGCACCGCCTAATAGGTTTGGTGCATCCTAGATTCGGTAGCCCGGGTCGTCCGAATTTTCTTCGGATGATAGTCCCCGAGTAAGGGTAGACCTTGGGCTCGATAGTCCCCGAGTAGGGGTAGCCCTTGGGCTCGATAGTCCCCGAGTAGGGGTAGCCTGTGGGCTCTAGGATCTGGAGTCGAAGAAGTAAAATATTCGTAATAGCATAGCGGAACTTGTCTTTCATTTCTCAGTGTGCAAGGTACATGATCGAAAGTGCATAAAAACTTATGTCATGGCTAGAGTGGACTATGTGAGCACAGTTCATACGACTGTTTGGCCCTTATTACGAATCCTAACCACCATGTCTTAGATTTTATCATACAAAGTTTTCTTTTTTCCTTGCTAAAAACCTTATCCGAGGGTGATAGACCCCAATATTCGAGGTCGAACTCGTGAGGGCTCGGACACTGTTGATACGAAGTGAACGATCATTGACTCCGGTTTGAAACCGGTCTTCGAATATTTTATTGTTGCCTCGTTAAAAACCTTGCCAAAAAATCTATTTTGGGACAAAATCGGTTCAAAGGAAAAAGAGTGCAATGCGTGCTTTCAGACCTAATAGTCACATCCATCCTTGGCCATTTACCTGCAAATGTTAGTCTGAATTATAACATGATTAAAGAATAATTGAGTTTGTACCTTAGCAGTAGTACCGCTTTAAGTGTACCATGTTCTAGTTGTTCGGTAATTGTACACCATTTCTCGCTTTGAGTTTGTACAAGCCTTTGCCACTTATTCCAACAACTCGATATAGTCCTTCCCAGTTAGGTCCCAGCTTCCCCTCGTTCGGATTCCTGGTGTGTAATGTTACTTTCCTTAACACCAAGTCCCCGACTTGAAAGTGTCGAAGGCTGGCTCTTTGGTTGTAATACCTTTCTGTTCGCTATTTCTGGGCGGCCAACTGGGCCCGGGTGGCCAACTCGATAAGACTTGGTTCCCCCACCTCGACTGGTATCAAGGCTTCGACTCCATCGACCAATGAAAATGGGGTAGCCCCGATGCTAGTCCCGATGCTAGATTTTGAGGTCGTACGGTACGCCCATAAAACTTTGGGAAGGATCTCCTTCCATTTCCCTTTCGCACCGGTCAACTTCTTTTTCAGGTTTTGAAGTATGATCTTGTTTGTTGATTCTGCCTTTCTGTTCGCACTAGGGAGATAATGCGTTGATAGTATCTTCTTGATCTTGTGATCTTTGAAAATTTTATGTACCTTGCTACCGATGAATTGTTTTCCATTATCGCAAACAACCTCGGCTGGTATCCCAAATCAACATATTATGTGATCCCAGATGAAGTCAATGACTTCTTTCTCCCGAACATTTTTGAATGCCTGAGCCTCGACCCATTTAGAAAATTAATTGGTCATGAATAATATGGATTGAGATTTACCAGGTGCCCATGGTAGGGGACCGACAATGTCTAGTCCCCACTTCATAAATGGCCACGGGGACAAAACCGAGTGGAGCATTTCTCCCAGTTGATGGATCATCGGAGCGTGTCTCTGGTAGTTGTCGCATTTCTGTACGAAATCCTTTGCATCTTTATCCATTTTGGTCCAGTAATAGCTGGCCCTAATCAGTCTCCGAACCAAAGATTCTGCCTCCGAATGGTTCCCCGAAGTGCTTTCGTGAACTTCTATCTCTCCCGGTCCCAAGCATCTGGCTAGCGGGCCGTCAAAGGTTCTCCTGAATAGTTCCCCTTCGACCAAGCTAAATATGGCAGCCTTGGTACGTAGGGCTCTCAATTCTTTGGGATTCGAAGGCAATTTTCCGGTCTTCAAGTAATCTATATACTTGTTCCTCTAGTCCCAAGTTAGACTTATTGAGTTTACTTCGGCGTGGCCTTCTTATATCACCGACTTCATGAGCGGAACTACTATTCTTGAACTGAATTCATCAGCATTGACTGACAACCCCAAGTTAGCCATAGCATCGGCATCGCTATTCTGATCTCGGGGTACGTGCTGCAGGGTCCATTCCCTGAATTGATGCAGTGCTACCTGTAATTTGTCCAAGTACCTTCGCATTCATTCTTCTTTTACTTTGAATGTCTCGTTAACTTGGTTTACCACGAGGAGGGAGTCGCACTTGGCTTCGATCACCTCGGCCCCAAGGCTTTTAGCCAATTCCAGACCTGCAATCATGGCCTCATACTTGGCCTCATTGTTAGTCAATTTCACAATTCTAATAGATTGCCTAATTAAATTTCCCGAAGGCATTTTTAATACGATACCGAGCCTGGACCCCTTTCGCATTCGAGGCACCATCCGTAAAAAGGGTCCAGATTCCCGAGGTGGTACTCGAGGTCAACAGTAATTCCCTCTCGACATCGGGTATTAAGGCCGGCGTAAAGTCGACCACGAAGTCTGCAAAAATATGATATTTTATGGTAGTTCAGAGTCGATACTCGATATCGTTGATGGTAGGCTATAATTGCGTGTTTTAGTTGCTTATCGCTCTAATTTACTGCACCTTAATTGAGTTGATCTTTCAATCGCTAGTGTTTTGCACTAATTATATATTTTATGCCATGTAGGAGTGATTCCGAGTAATGTAGATATTATGGAACTAATTCGAGTTATTTGGAGTTTTGAAATCTGAGTAAAAATCCAAAAGTATAAGACGGGATCGTGTTCGGGGGTCGAGGATCACTGTTAGATGTAAAAATTCAAGGAAGAATCAACTGCTGAAAAAATACACTAGTGCGACGCACTATGCGACGCAGCAGTGTAAATTTATGTTAGAAATTGGCAAAGTTTAAAGGCTACCCAGGTGTGCGAGCGCGCACTGGGCGCGCAAGTTAGACAGTGTTCTGGCCAAAGTGCGTAGCCATATGCACGAGCACACTCCCAGGTGTGCGGCCGCGCACGTCCAACGCCCGAAAAGTGTCCTATTTCGCGTAGGAAAATGTGTTTTCCCTTGGGCCCGACCCTACTTCGTATATATACATGGGAAAATGTTATTTTCTGGACTTTTAACACATGTAAGACCTAAGGAAGCTAAGGAGAAGTGGGAGAAGCAAGAGTACAAGGATTTCATCATTCAATCATCACTCAAGACAAGAGTTTGGATTGTTTATGCTTTCCTTTAACATAAACTTATTTGTGATGAATTACTCCATATCTATGGAGTAGTTCTCTTTAGGGTTTGATGGATTTGGTGTATTGATATTTGTTTGTGGATTAGAACTCTAGTTTTTATGTATTGAATAGTTTTGGATGATTTAATTGTTGCATCTATATTCACATTTTTATGTAATCAAGAGAGGCATAACTTGTGATATTGTTGCATTACTTTGTAGGTTGAGTTCATTAATTCTTCTCAGTAATCGAAAGAGGCTAGTTGAATTATTGTTTAACCCTAGTTAGGAGGATAACTGAGAGAGGTTATCCTAAAGACCAATCCACTACGAATTTTTGCATATCTTCACTGAGCTTAAATTTGTTCATATTGTGAGGTTGAGACTTAATCGAGAGAGGAATTTCTATTAAATATTTGAACTAATAATTGAGTGAATTCGAGAGACTCACTTAAACATTAGAAGTGAATTAACTAGAGTTAAATCTCAGACATTTATCTTGCACCAATCCAATCAACCCTTATTTTGTCCTATTGATATCTTCCTTGCTTACTTTTGTTCGAGTGTCATTCGTCAATAAGTTAGACTTTTAGTTAATTTTAGTTTTAAATCAACAAATTCTAAATTGTTGAGCATCTTGGATAGCAATCAAGCTATAAACTATGAAAATATTGTTTAACTCCAATCCATGTGAATACGATATTATAATGTACTATATTCGACTAGCGAGCATATTTAAGTGTGCGTTTTACGTTCGTCAAATTTTGGCGCCGTTGCCGGGGATTGGCAATCAATAGTGGTTGAAATAATTTGTAGTGCTAATTCAGGAACTTTTCTTCTTATTTTATTTTTACGTTTTTTCCTTTTTACGATTGATGTTCCTTGGTTGTGCGCAGGCTACAAGTTAGATTGGTGCATGACTCGATCCTCTGGGAAGGAAGTGCTACCATACGAACCAGAAATTGAGAACAAATACGACAATTAAGGAAGGAAAGAAATCTCCTCGAGAATGCTGAGAAGGTAGGGCAATCCTCAACCAAAGGAATTATGGCGGGAAATGATGATAATGTTGATTTGGCTGCAAGAGAGGCAGCCCAGCAAAGAGAAAAAATTGCAAGGGATGTTGAGGAAACAACTCTTCGAAATGCACAACTTGTCTATGAAAAAGAGAGAGCTCAGAGAATGGCTCAGAATAAACCTTTGGCTGCGGACCAGTTCGGAAATATAGCTCCCGGTGCCAGGAGACCACTTGGAGATTATGCTAGACCGGTCTACAGCCAAGGCTTATCAAGTGTAAGACCACCTTCAGTTGCGGCTAACAATTTTGAGTTGAAGCAGGGGTTGCTCCAAACTCTTCAAAACAGGTGTGTCTTCAGAGGAAAGATGAACGAGGATCCAAACAACCATCTAATGGACTTCGAGGAGAGTATGAACATATTTTAATACAACGGTGTCATAAGAAGCAGTCTACTTAAGGGCATTCCCCTTCACACTGAAAGATGATGCAAAGCACTGGCTTCATAGCTTACCTAATGGATCGATTAGAACATGGAATGAGATGACCGGAAGAATTTTTGACAAATATTTCTCATAAGCTAAGACGGGCAAGTTTAGAAGAGAAATCCATAACTTCTACCAAAACAAGACTGAAACTATGTTTGAAGCTTGGGAGAGGTTTAAGGAGATAGTGTGAAAGTGTTAACATAGCGGAATTGAACTCTGGATGCAACTCCAGGATTTTTGGGATGGATTGACACCAGCCTCACGTAGAACATTGAGTAATGCAGCTGGAGGCCCGTTGATGAAGAAGACTCCAAAGGAGATAGTCACAATTCTAGATGAGTTATCTGAAGACGCAAATCAGTGGCACTCTGAGATTGCTGAAATAAGAAGATCAACTGGTGTCCACCAAGTTAATGCTAACACATCGGTATAAGTACAGCTTGATGTCATGGCCAAGGAAATACGGAAGCTGACCTTAGCTTCAATACATAGTGAGCCCCATGCAGCTTGTGATATATGTGGAAGAGGACACCCTACTCATGAGTGTCAAGCCTCAATTGAGGAAGTTAATGTTGTTGGGAATTATAACTTCAATGTAATGGGTCAGAAGCACCCCCGATTTTTCGTGGAGTTCACCCGGGGGTACTGCAAATGCATGGCAACAAAACAACTCCAGATTCCAGGGACAAGGAGCCCAGGCTTCCACAATCAGCAGAGGCCGCAGTTCCAGCCTCAACATTCCACTCATCCTGGGCTAGAAGATCAAATGAAGTCTTTCATTGTCAAGACAGATGAGAGATTAGATGCTCATAGTGCAGCTATCAAAGAACTTGGCACAGGGTTGCGAAACTTGAAGGAGCAAGTGGGGCAAATTGTAACTGTATTGTCTGAGAGAATCCCAAGTACTCTGCCCGCTGATACTAAAAGAAACCCCAAAAGAACAGTGAATGTTGTGACATTGAGAAGCGGGCAAATGTTGAAAGATCCTACTCCAGTACAAAAAGAGGTGGTACCTAAAAAAGAAAGTGAGGAGCAACTGAAAGATGAAGTTGATAAGAAGAAGAAAGGCAAGAAGTAAGCTGAGATAAAGAAGAATGAGGAAACTTCAAGAAGGGAGGAACATGAAGAGAGCAAGCACATGCTTGCTCTACCTTTTTCCCAAAAGTTGTATAGAGAAAAGCTGGACAAGCAGTTTGAGAGATTTCTAGATATGCTGAGACAGGTTAATGTAAATTTTCCATTCACAAAAGTTCTCTCACAAATGCCAGCTTATGCCAAATTCTTGAAGGAGATCCTTACAAAGAATAGGAATATAGAAGAGACCTCAGCGGTCAAGCTCACAGAGAATTGCAGCACAATTTTGCAAAACAAACTCTCACAAAAGTGTGGAGATTTAGGGAGTTTTACTATATCTTGCTCGTTAGGCAGTCTTAATTTTGATAAGTCTTTATGTGATTTTGGTGCCTCAATTAATTTAATGCCTTTGTCTATTTACATGAAGCTAGAGAATGAGATTAGAGAGATAAGGTCTGCATCAATATCTTTGCAGCTGGCAGACCAAACAACTATCATACCCGAGGGGATAGTGAAAAATGTTTTAGTTCGGGTAGATAAGTTTGTATTTCCTATAGATTTCATAGTGGTGAAGATGGAGGAGAATAAGGAGGCCCCCCTTATCTTATGAAAATCATTCTTAGCGAGGGGCAGAGTAATATTAGACATACATGATAGAAAACTCATGCTGAGAGTGGGTGATGAGACGGTGACTTTCGAGATGAATGTAGAGACGGGGGTGAAAAAGGAGAAGCCAGCTGCAAGTGTTGAATGGAAGGTGAAGAGTTCAAAAGAGAAGACTGCATTTAGTGAACAACAGAAGCATGGAGTGTACCCCAAGAAGGCTTGGAAGAAACTTTCTGCATGGATGTGCGCACTAGTTCGGGCGAGAAGAATGAAGCCCGACTTTGATTCAAACCCCGACTAAAGATTCAGGGAAGTTTTCTTTACCTTATACTTTTTAATTGTGTGTCATGGGGACATGCCATAACTTAAAGTGTGGAGCGGGGGATAACTGTATGTTGTATGTATATGTGTTAGTTTAGTTTTTGTTTAGTAGGTTAGAGATAGAAAAAATAATTTGAAAAAACATAATTTTTTGATTTTTCTCGACGATGGATATCATTCGAAGGGTTTCTTGAGGGATTAAATTCGAAAGAAAAAGACAAAAAGATTTTCTTTTGTAGGGTAGTGTAATAATTCCCCCTTAGTTTTTCTTTGGGACGCGGTTCTTTTTCAAGGGTTTTGTTTGAACCAGGTGTAGTTAGTTTTTAATTTTTATTAGTAGTAGGAAACCTTGTGCTATGATTTAAAATTTATGCAATATCTCTTGACTTTATTATACCTTGAGAATAGTGAGTGCTTTGATTGTGACACTTAGGCTCAGTTTTTGACTCTTGTATAAGTACCTTAAAGTGTATGATCTTAACTTTGCTTAACTACTTTGACTAGAGTGTCTTGATAATCTAATTCAGAGTGAGTTATGTGCCATGTGTGTGTGAGATTTGTGTCATTCTGTGCATTGCATTTAATGTCTAGAACTTGCCCCGTGTGTTTGTAAAGCGAAATAGTAGTTTTATTCAGTCTTGGAAGTGATTTAGGCATTTCTTTGTTGATCAAGATATATGTGTTTAACCGCCGAATTATTATATCTTATTTAACCCCTTTGAGCCTATAGTCTTATTCCTTTGGCAACCACATTATAAGCCTTATCCATTTATTTGAATTGACCATCTATTGGAACCTTGTACCTCTCATGAGCACTTAAAATTGTTATGAACTTTGTAAAAAGTTGAAGTGTGGGGTGGTTGGTTTGGCTTTTGAGTGGAACTGATGAAATAAGTAGAAAGGTGCACTGGTTTGAAAAAAACGTAAGAGCCACTTGAAAGAGAAAAAAAATATAGTTGTATTGTTCGGCAAAATATTATTTGATAGTGGTAACTCTTGATGTAATTGTGCTTAAAGAAGTTGGGAGTTAATGTATATTGATGTGAAGGTGGAGTTATGGTTTGACATAAGTGTGGGATTTTGAAAGGTTAATTGTATGTATTAAAGTGCTTAGGGAGGTGTAATAACTCTTATATCCAAATGTATCTTACCCATCTTGCAGCCTACATTACAACCAATTAAAGGACTACTTGATCCTTGACTGAATGAGCTCGAATTAGTAGAGTAGTACACTACGGCCAAGCCTATGGTTCATCTTTTGTGGCATATGAATGTTGTTTCTGAGAGGGAGCAAATTCTTTCTATCTTGAGTTCCTAATTGTTCTTAATTTCTATGGTGTGTGGAACTACTCTCTATTGTTGTGTGAGGGCACTTGATTCATGAAGGAAAGGTAATGTCGTTGACCTCTAGGTTAGAGTAAGTGGGTGAGTTGTAAATAATGCGTGATACTTGCGAGTCAAATGTTGAGGCTAGGATGTTACACTATTGTGCTTAATCTATTTTAAATATTCTTGGTATGATGAGTTATGAGAGTTGTGTAATGAGGTCGTGTCGATATAAAGTGTAGTTTGATTTCTTGAGGACGAGCAATGGTTTAAGTGTGGGGTATTGATGGTAGGCTATAATTGCGTATTTTAGTTGCTTATCGCACTCTAATTTACTACACTTTAATTGAGTTGAGCTTTGAATCGCTAGTGTTTTGCACTAATTGTGTGTTTTATGCCTTGTAGGAGTGATTCCGAGTAATGTATATATTGTGGAACTAGTTCGAGTTATTTGGAGCTTTGAAGTCTGAGTAAAAGCCCAAAGAAATAAGCTGGGATCGTGTTCGGGGTTCGAGGATCACTGCTGGACATCAAAATTTAAGGAAGAATCAACTGTTGAAAAAAATACACTAGTGTGATGCACTGTGCGACGTAGCAGTGTAAATTTATGTTAGAAATTGGCAAAGTTCAGAGGCTACCCAGGTGCGCGAGAAATTTATGTCAGAAATTGGCTCGCAGGGACTTGAATAGCATAATGTCAATATAAACTTCAATTGATTTTCCTATCTGTGCTTCGAATATCGGTTTACTAGGCGTTGATAAGTGGCACCAACGTTCTTTAGTCCGAATGACATTACATTATAATAGTAGGTGCCGAATTTAATTATAAAAGAAGTCTTTTCTTGATTGTCCGGGTCCATCCGAATTTCGTTGTACCCGCAATAGGCATCGAGAAAACTGAGTATCTCATGCCCGTTTGTCGCGTCGATCATCCGATCGATGTTAGGCAAAGGAAAAGAATCTGTGGGGCATGCCTCGTTTAGATCTTTGTAGTCTACACATATTCTTATCTTATTCCCCTTTTTAGGCACTACCACTACTTTAGGTAACCAGTCCGGGTATTTAACTTCCCGAATAGACCCTATTTTAAGGAGTTTGGATACCTCGTCCTTGATAAATACATGCTTGAACTCAGAATGTTGTCTCCTCTTCTTCTTAATCGGATGGAACTTTGGGTTCAAACTCAGTTTGTGAGTGGTTACTTCCGGTGGGATCCATATCATGTCAAGATGGGACCAAGAGAAACAGTCTATGTTAGCTTTAAGAAACTTAATTAGTTTTTTTCCTGAGCTCGAGAGTTAACCCCATGCCTAGGTATACCTTTTGATCCGGTAGGTGTTCGATCAATATGACTTTCTCCAACTCCTCAACTATCGATTTGACGGCGTCGGTATCATCAGGAGCTATGAATGATCTCAGAACTCCATAATCATCCTCCTCGTCTACTCCACATTCTTCCGGTTCGGTCGAGACCAGCATCGGTGATTGCTATTTAATTTCTTCATTTCTTGTCGGCTTTGTGTTACTTGATGTCGAAATCGCATGCACCGAGATTATCTCGTCGACTGCGAACATTTCCATTGCGGCCGGCTGCTCTCCGTAGACCGTCTTAACTCCTCCGGGCGTAGGGAACTTCAGTGCCTCGTGTAAGGTTGAGGGTACCACCCTCATGTTGTGAACCCACAGACTTTTGAATAGGGCATTGTACCTCATGTCTTCTTCGATTACGTAGAACCTTGTCTCTTGGATCGTCCCGGCGGTGTTCACCGGCAGGGTTATCTCCCCTTTAGTAGTTTCGCATGCCATGTTAAATCCGTTCAACACCCGAACCACCGACACTATTTGGTCTTGTAACCCCAACTGTTCTACGACCCTCGATCTGATGATGTTGGCCGAGCTATCTGGATCAATCAACAAATGTTTAACTCGAGATTTATTGATAAGCACAGATATTACCAGCGCATCATTGTATGGTTGCAAGATGCCCTCGGCATCCTCGTCGCTGAACGAAATGGTTACCTCCGGGACATAGTTTCAGGTGCGTTTTTCCCTTGAGATAGATACTTTAGTATGCTTTATTATTGGCCCTTGAGGGATACCGACCCCTCAAATGATCATGTTGATGACGTGCTGAGGCTCCTCTTGTTCGGCATGTATGTTGGCGTCCCTGTTCCTGAAGTGGGTTTTGGCCCGATCACCTAAAAATTTGAGTTGCCCGTTATTGAATAAACGGGCAACTTCTTCTCTCAATTATCGGCAATCCTCGGTCATATGGCCATGAGTGTCATGATACTTATACATCAAGTTAGGATCTCTTTGGGTAGGGTCGAATTGCAATAGTCGGGGCCACTTGGTTTCCTCGATGCACCCGATGGCTGATACGATGCTGGTCGCATCAACATTGAAGTTGTATTCTAACAATCTTGGTGCTTCTCTACCCCCGAGGGCCTGTCGAAACCATTTTCGCTCATCAGACGTCGGCTACTGGGCCCTCGATCGCCTCTCTTTTCATTCATTGTGGGATGAAGCCCGTACCCATTTCCCCTTCGGTCTATGTTGTATGGTTGGTACCGATCCGGGACCGGCATGGCTCATGATCGACCAGTCTCATAGACCTGTCGTCGGCCCTGATGGGGTAAACAGATCCAGAAGGGGCTCCGAGTTCATCATCCTCTACCCTAATCTTCGACTGGTACTTGTTGTGGACGTCGGCCATACCGTCAGGTACTATACCAAGCTTTGTTTTAGATGTTGTGAAGCAAAGCTTCGGGGATTAAGTCATTGGGTAAATGCCTGAACGGACCAATTATCTGCGACCGGAGGAGGGTCCATCCGTTCTATCTGGAACCTCGACACGAATTCCATGAGCATCTCGTTGTCTCTTTGTTTAACCTTGAAAAGGTCCGACTTTCTGGTCTCGACCTTGGTGGCCCCGGCATGGGCCTTCACGAAAGCATCTGCAAGAATAGCAAATGAGTTAATGGAATTTGGGGGTAAGTTGTGATACTATATCATTGCTCCTTTGGACAAAGTTTTCCCAAACGTTTTCAGTAACACCGACTCGATTTCATCATCTTCCAAGTCACTCCCTTTGATCGTGCATGTATAGGAGGTTACATGCTCATTCGGATCCATGGTCCCGTTATATTTTGGAATATCAGGCATACGAAACCTCTTTGGGATCGGTTTCGGTGCCGCGCTCGGAGGGAAGGGCTTCTGGCTAAATTTCTTGGAATCCGGCCCTTTCAATATCGGGGGTGCTCCAGGGATTTGATCGACCCTGGAATTGTATGTTTTTACCTTCTTGTCATTGGCCTCAATTTTCTTTTCACCTGATTCTACCCGCTTCGTTAATGCTTCAAGAATTTTCATTATTTCGGGATTGACCCCGGACTCAGCTTTACCCGGTCTCTCGGTGATCTGCTCATTCCTTCGGATGTTCTCCCGGGATGGTTCGGGCTAAACTCTGCTGGGGGCGTGGCTTTGATTTTGCAGCTGCACTATCGCCACCTGTTGAGCTTGCAACATTTCGAAGATTAACCGTAGGCTAACCCCGTCGCCTTCGCCTTAGGACGCTTATCGAGCCGGGGTCCCTCACGAATGTTATTTTCGGGATCAATTGGGAGGTTGACATCGATGGCCACCTGTGAGTTAGCATCGACTGGATCGGCAAGTGGGACTCCGTTGGGATCAGCAAGAGGTACCTCGTTGCTACCAGATTGTTGTTTTCGTCATGTTGGCCAGACTCAGCGTCAATGTTCAAGTGGGCAAACTAAGAATTTGTCATTTTTAAACTGATCTGAAATTAAGACTTTAAAGGACAAGCGTAAAATAAAGTGTGTTATGGAGATTTGTATCAAATCACCACTATTATCCTTAGCCCCACGGTGAGCGCCAAACTGTTTACCCTTAAAATGGATAACAATTGAATTTATCCGCGGTTTTAAGGATATGAGGATTGATTCAACACAAATAATCAAGAATATTAGATAAACTAGTTAAAGACTAAACAACCAATTGTAATGTTATGGTCCTGCTCGAACTTAGGTTGAACAGTAGTTTTGCCCGATCGGACCCTTGGTTCGAAGTCAATCGTGAGTAAAGAACAACAGTAAAGTAAGAACTTTGCTATAGCTAGAAGGCAGAAAAATGAATATGTATTGTCTTGATATGCGTGTCACAATGTGTGTTATCAAAGAACAACTTCCACTTTATATAGTAGGAGAGTTTCATCCCTAACACAAGTCTAAAAAAGGTCAAAATCTCCCTTTCTCGCTAATTACTTATCCGTAACCGACATCGGGCGGGATCTGCGCCGTGATATCCAGTTAGCTACGGATATCACGGCCCTCTGTTAGTCGTGCGTAACCGTTTGTCATATCTCCTGAGGTCCTAGAGCTCGTTTCGGGTCCGGGGAGCATTGCTTTATCACGCCCGACGATGAGCCCATAGTTCATCTTTCACGGGTCTCGGTACAAAAGGCTCCAAACCTCGATTTTAACCTCGTGTGTTTGTGCCCTCCTTCCATCTTCTTCACCGGAAAATCGGAGTATGCATTGCCCCCGATTTTACCCGTATAATAAACACAAATAAACACAAATCAATAATAAATACAAATAAACTATGATAAACCAATATCCACTTGCATAATAATTTAGCAAAAAAGTAAACAAGTCTAGATCATGTGGTTCTGTGATGTTAATGCAATAAATTAATGTATTTTATTATAATCAATATCGCCAGTTGAGTAAAGCTTTATTAGTATTTCAATCCTAAAACTATTCGCCTAAGTACCATAATGGTAAGGCAATATTCTTCTTCATCTCATAATTTTGTGTACTTTGTTTAGTTAGAGGCCCCTTTCCCCATGTAATATTTTTCTAACAGAAAAAAATGGAAAGTTATGCTTCACATGTGCCTTTTCTTTTATGCCAATCAATTAGCTTCTGAAGCAGCCTACATGTATAGTGTTTAGTAAGGAAGGACATGTGATCAACACGGTTCTAGAATTTAAATTTTATGAGTTATATTAGAATAGCAGTATTAGGTATTAATTAATTTTGAATTAACTGAATTTTGAATTTAATTTTTATATTTAATTAATAAATTTCTTCATATAAATACAAGGTTTGAACACCGAACACTAGCCGAGCTCTTATGTCGGCTACTAGCTCCGCCCCTGCATGTAATTATCAAATTAAGTTACACGCAATATGTGCACTCGATGTTTGAATCAAGAAAATTTAATATAAGGCGTACGCGTGTGTCTTATATATCAACCACATTTAAGTGATATTTTTAATTTATAATAACTCTTATGATTAAATTGTATAGTTTTATGTGTAAATGTCGAGTGCATAGACGTATACATTTTTTCTCACCTCATAGTTATTATCTTCACTTTAATTGTTTTTACTATCTACTCCATCGGCTCTGCGCCCATCTGCCTATGATATGATAGAGAAGTAGCTTCAGCTAAAGGGCTGAAAATGCAGGAGAAAGATCTTTTGTAATAAATGTCACAACACAAATATATATATATATATATATATATATATATATATATATATATATATATATATATATATCAGGATGTTATGAATAAAACAAGTAAAAAATGTTCATGTTTTGGTTTTAAAATTTTGATTCTGTTATTTCGTAATAGGAGATAAGGAACCTTAACCAGTCTTTGGTTGAACGGGCATATGACTTCTATCAGACATTAAACTATCATGAAGTCAGTATTATGCTTATTATTTACATCAGAAACTATCCATTTTTCCTTGGTTCTTGATATGGTCCATAGGAGTTCTATCGCAAATTAAACACGTAAAAGTAGCAGTCAAATGACCTTCTTCGAATATATATATATATATATATATATATATATATATATATATATATATATATATATATACTTTTTTCTAGCAAATAGAATTAGACCCAAAGTTGGCAATTGGCCTTTTACTGATGGCTTCAAATGCAGTTCCAAAAATTAAAAACTAAGAACCAAAGGTTAGCAAGTAAAATCCAACTCAATTACCACGTAAGGATGTAATGGATGGTTAAGATTTATTTACTTTTAAATATAAGTTTTGGTTTCGAGTCATGAAAATTGAGAATTATTTGGTAGGAACAGTTTAACCCCTTAAGACGAAATCTTGGCCAATTGGCCTATTACTGATGGCTTCAAATGCACTGCTAAAAAGTAAAAACCGCAAGTAAAATCCAACTTAATTACCATAGAAGGGTGTAGTAGATGGATGGCATTCATTTACCATTAATCAAAGTTTTGGGTTCGGGTCATGAAAATTGATAACATTCTGGTCGAAACTGCTTCACCTCCTTAATGGGTGATGTAAACCTGGATTAATTGAGAACATAAAAGTTCATTGGAGCATAATAGTTAAAGTGGTTTATATTCTTCCTCATTATGAATTTTTAAAAGGAATAATCATATTTTGATGCATAGAAGTAGGGGTGTACAGAGAAAATCGATAAACCACCAAATCGATCCTAGTCAAATCGGAAAAAAAATCCGATGTGGTTTGGTATTGGAAAATAAAACCCGACCATAATTGGTTTGGTTTGGTTTTAACTAAAAAAGTCAAACCGAAATCAAACCAACCCGATAGTACATTTATATAATTTTTAAAATTATTTTATACATATAAATATTTATTGTAATGTAATTTATAAATATTTCTTAAACTTTTTCACAGTTTTATCTTTTAACGTATTATTTCAAGTTTAGACTTAACATTCTAGAATGGTAAATAAATTTTATAGCCCATAAATGTAGTAACTCAAACAAAGTTCAAATCAATATTAATGTTAACAAAAGAAATTCAATTCAATACTAGAAATGACGATAGTATTGGATAATTATTTTAGTTTTACATTGGTTTATAATGAAAATGCATAACATAGTTTATCTTTTCTTTAGTGCTTAGTTATGTAATTAATATTAGTACTTATTAGCTATACTTATTTTGGCATGACCTATATAGTATTTTTAGATTATGCTAATTTTCATTATGGCTTATTAATTAGCAATATTTGTTTTATGTAATTTTATTATTCTATCTTTGTTATTGAATATTTTAATATAATGCTATGACTTATCTCATATTATTGTGTTAGTTTCTTGGAAAACACATTATATAGTTGTATTTTACTAGGACTTGAGAAATATTTGGAGCACAAGCTACATATTTTATGCTATGAAGACTTTACCGGAAAAAAATCCGAAAAAACCCCGAAAAAACCCGAAAAACCCGAGATTGAAAAATCCGACTTTGTTGGTTTGATTTGGTTTATAAATTTAAAAATCCGACTCCATTGGTTTGATTTGATAATTGAAAAATCCGAACTAACCCGACCTATGTACACCCCTACATAGAAGAATTAGATCTTTTACACCTTGTTTGGAGGTTGTTACTTGTTGTATTGTATCGTACTGTTACTTTAAATACAATGTTTGTTTTGATTGTTATTTAAATTTTATTGTATTGCACCGTTAAATCCGTCATTACGTAACAACGAAAAGTGTCACTTTATGTAACGACCGATTTGGTATGGACGCGTCGTTACCTTATTTTTTACTCTCATCTTGCCCTTCCTTATTATTAAATAATTATATTTTATCTTTTAACCTACCTTTTTATATAATAATTCTACCTCGTACCTTATGTTTTTCTTTATAATATTGCAAGTTTTTTCTTCATATTGTTATTGCATGAAATCATGAAACGACGACAAACAATACAATCTATCCAAACATTGTATATATCAAAACGATACAGTACAATACAATACAATACTATATGATATATTATGAAAGGATATATAACAATCATCCAAACAAACTGTTAGAGTTTTAGTATCTCAATATGTTAAATAATAGAGTACACTAAAGTTCAGTAGTCTAATTGAAAAATAAATTGCAGGTTGCAAGTATTATAATTCAATGACAATAGGATCTAGCTCATTATTTTCTTCACAAAACTTGCAACACTTCAACAAGTTCAGAAAAATGTAAACTTCTACAATATGTCACATCTCTGGTAGTACATACAAGTAATTGAAACACCAGGCAATGTGGTAACAAACACCTAACTCCTTTAATTTTGTCAATAACAAGAGCTCCAGGAACTATATGTCATGACAGAATTAATTTAAAACTCTTGGCTAGATATATCTTACATTGAAATTTTTAATTTTATCGCAAGTGTACAAGAGGTTGATGTTCTGTAATCACATTCAACGATATTGAGCTTGACTTACTATGTACTTTTAACATACAAGTTAATCAAGAAGACGTAGAAATCCACTGATCCCCTTGAATGAAATTTTGTACAGAGTAAGAGTTAACATGTTCACCTGGGATTTGGCTACTCCATGGCACTCGTCCTGCTGTATTAGCTCCGGCACCAGTATTTCTATATTCTCCATAGTAAAGTGTATTCAACGCGAAATCACCGTTCCAAGGCAACCACCCATCAGCTGAAACAAGAGCCTCCAAAGTACATTCTATAAAGACAGTCCGCGAATACTCCTTCCACGGCCTTCCCAGATAATTCTTGTGCACCTCAGGCTTCTTGTAGTACAATGCCATGTATTTGTCTGTTCCATTGATCAGACAATTTTGGAAGACAAAGCCAGTTGACTGTGCAGGGTCTATCCTGCCATGAGCAGTCACAGCATTTGTCTCTCCCTCTTCGGGAAGGAGTTGCCGAGGTGCGATTAGGATGTCACATTCTTGGAAGAAAGCAGCAGAGTTCCCAAAAATGAAGTCTACATTGCCTTGGATACGGCAGGACTTGTAGTATTGGCGCAATGTATGGGTGTACAGGGTGTCCTGATTGCCGATGAATTCACAGTTCTCTATAATTGAAAGATCACTGTCGGATCGGAATGCCACTGCTTGGAAGGCATTTGGACCTGCTGTATTTTGGAAGGTGATACCGCTGGCCATGAATCCATCACCAACAACTCCTGTTTTAGGAGTAATACAAACGTTAGAACTATTCAACTACAACAGTTCATCAAATAATATGTCTGCAGCAGCAAATGGTGATCTGCAGATTTTACCATCACTTTAGATTTTGTTTTCACTACTTACTTCCAATATCAAGCAGCTTGAACAATAACATAGAAGTCTTAATTACAATAACTTGATTTTGTTCTTCAATCAAGCTATCTCACTCTTAGTGAAGAATGATCACAATGGTTAAATTATATTTACTTTAGAATTAGAACCAAAAAGGGACAGTTTTTATTTGATAATGGTTAATCACTCCTCTCAACTCTTAGAGGTACTACTGATATCACTAAGTACTAGGGATGTCAAATGGGCGGGTTGTGCCAATTTTGGGCGGGTCAAATAAGCTGAGTCAATAATTGGGCGGGTTAAATGACCTGCCCAAAAGTTACTTGGGCTAAGATGGGTTGTGCCAAGATTGGACAAAAATTTGGATCATATCCCAATCCACCCAACTCTTATAAAACTTTAGTATTATTTTCTTATGAATTATATAATTACTAAATAAGACTTGTTTTTTTCTTTTGTTACGGTCATGTATAACATATCAAACAAAAAAAATTATTTCTAAAATATTTTGGCTAAGTTACTCATGGATCAATTTGGGCTAAGAATCAACCCAACTTTAAATGGATTGAGATGTGTTGGGTCAAGATAGACTGAGTTCAATAAATGAGCGTAATTTTTTGAATAATTATATAAATAGATAGGAGTCCGCCAAACCCCCCATCACCACAAATCAATATAGCGTGGATGTTGGCTTCAATAATAAAAATAAAAATAGAAATAAAGGGTTACACCAAATGCAATGATTTTGCACTTTGCAAGTCCTATCTCTGTTTGGCATAGGCAGTTTTATGACTTAAACTTGATGTATTCTAATCTACTAATTTTCACATATAATATTTATGTTTCATGTTGTCCGAAAATATGGGTTACCCCATAAGTTCATGTGAACCCGTACCACAAAGGCTACATCCGCCTTGCTGCTTGGAACAAGCCCATAGGGGCAATGGCTTTACCTCCTCCTCTTTTCACGCTAACCATGTAAAATTAATGCCAATGGAGAAGTAAGAAAACTAAGCGCGAAAGAAAAATTAGCCTAAACAACTCGTGAACATCATCGGCGCTTGGAGATGCATTCATTCAGTGGCCAAGCAGCAAGAGTCATCGTTTTAAAAAAAATATATTTCTATTTATGCAGAAATTTACGCTCATTTTACAAAATAACAAACACAAAAAGAAGTCTAGCTACTATAGGAGCAATTCTGTCCAACCGTTACTTGGCTTGTTTCCAAAGAGGGGTTAAAAAAATCAACTTTTGTATACTCCAAAATAGAGAGAAAGAATTTTGTTATTAAAACATATAAAGATTTGTAATTATTAAACTGATCCAATAAATCACTTACCGACAGTTGCAGTCTTGTAAGTGTTGATCCCATTAATACCAACACTCAAGGAACCTGTAATGACAGTTTTGCCCATGCCATCACCCAAAAATACCACATTCTTCTTCTCAAACGCGACCCCAACTATCTCATCATACAACCCGGATTTGATCCATATCACAAACTTCCGGGTCAGCCCATTATCCGGTGCAGCATTCACCGCCTCCTGCACTGTCTTATAGTCACAGCCTCCTTCCTTGCACACAGTTACATCCGGTTTCAACCCGGTAGGCACCCCACCCTTTACTTTATGACCCGACCCGTCTAAACCCGAACCTTCCCAAAACCCGTCTCGTTCTGTTTTGGGCGGGGCCCATGACCCGGTATCGGCCCCGTAAATGTCGTAGTTCACCAGCATACCCAATGCGTTGCTGCTGTACCCGATCAAGGAGTTCAAAAACGAGATGGTTTTGTCCACCTGTAAGGTTTCGTTAACGCGTTTTGCAACGGACCAGCAGTCGTACTGGTAAATCATCACGGCGCTCATCCATGCACGTGCGTCCTTTATCTTGCCACGTGTCAATGCCTGAGCCGTTTGCCCGACCCGATTATCCGAGTACCCGAGAACCTCAATACCGATCCTCACCAAGTCCGTAAGGTTCTGATTCCCTGCGGACGCGTCCATGATTGCATTTACCATGTCTATCGCCTCCGCGTTGTTTTGTGAAACGACTTTAACGGCGGATTGAATGATTAACGGCGTCGTCAGCTCAGACGGCAAGTGGCTGGAGTCCATTAAAACGGACTCGCATGTTGGTGGGTCCCGAGAAGCCTTGCAAGCTCCTCGGATTTTAGCCGCAATTGACGGCGTCGTAGATGACTCCGGCGAATTCCGCTGGTGTTGACGAGCACCGACGGAGGAGATTGAAAAGAAGAGAAGTATGGAGAGGACTGTTAGAGTAAAAAACGAAGCCATTGAAATGAAAAAGAAACTTAAAGTTTCGAAATAATGAGGTTTTTACAGGTTTTCTGCTCTGCAACATGGTGGTGCCGTTTTTATACAAAATAGTGTCTGTAAAAATTCGCAAATATACCGGAAAATTTGACAAGATATTTGATTTACAGTGGGAACAGCTCTTCTAGGACGATATCTTAATTTATATTCACAGTTAAATTTATGTGAACGCTAATTTTTTTTGTTCGCGTAAAAAAGAATTACTCATTTTCATATTTTGAAATAATTTATCTTTATACAATGATTTATAATCACATAAAATATATGTGCCTCATTTTATATCATAAATTTCAAACTCTTTTCTTTTATTTTAAGCTCTATGCTCAGTTAAATAAGTTCACATAAACTAAAAAAGACGTGTATTAAAATATGACGAGTAAGAAAACAAACAATTCATATACATCAAGGCAGTGGCAGAGCTAGAGATCAAAGTATGGATTCAGACTAACCTAATAATTTTAGTCCAAATTTTATATTATCTTAAAATATTTATGTAATATATATAAATTATTAATTTAAAAACCTAATAACTTAAAAGAGTTAAAATCTTAAATTCATTAGTTTTAAATTCTAGCTCCTCATATGCATAGTCAATAAGATGCATTGAGGATCAAGATAAAAGCACTTTGATAGATTTTCTATTCTAAAATATTTGTATAGAAGTTTATATACGTTAAACTTATGGTTTAAAAGTTTCTTTTTGTTTTTGATTTTCTTTTTGAAGGGAAAAATGTGCATATTTGACTCATTAAACAATATCACTTTAAAGCCTAGTTAAGGCTATTCATCAAGACATAAAACTTTTATGTTAAGCAAACTTAATATCATTATACTGAGGTTTTAATCACGGGCGAAACTACTTTATCTAAAGGGTAATCAATTGACCACTCTCGTCGAAATATTATACTGTATATATAGATCAAATAATAGGATTTATAAATGTATAACATATACTCCTTGTTGGTGATTTCTTGAACACCCTTACGAAAATTCATGCATTTGCCACTGATTTTAATAATATCAAAAGGTACAAGAACAGGTCAACTACATGATAAATGTTTAAAAAGGTGAAATAGAAAAACCTCATATCTTGACATTTAAGATATGGTTTTAATGGGATGTGGAAAGAATCGAGAAAAGGTGAATTAAGTTGACTTCTTGATCTTGATATACACCGTTCAGATTTGGGGTCATGAATTTGCCCGCTAGATCTTGAATTTGCATTATGGCTTCACACTTGCGCTGTGTTAGATTCCTAGAAGGTCTCAGAGTAAAGTAGCAAAAAAGTAGTTGACATACCAAGTGGTGAGATGGATATATATCATTCATTTACAGTTAACCAGAGGTTTATTGTTCAAGCTCTATGAAAGGAAATATCTTAATAAGGAATGCTTTCCCATTTAATCAATCATTTTACATGATACAAATGCAAATTAATCGAGATTCCAATAATGAATACAGACACTGACATGAGAAACAATAAAGAAAGTACTTGACGTACTCTAGGTAAGTAAATTATTGGTAATGCTTCATATATATATATATATATATATATATATATATATATTGTTTTAAAAGGTATTTCACGACTCGTTCAAGGGAAATAACATGGGAAGCTCTTGTCGAGGCTTAAGTTTTAAGTATTCGATTGTGGTTTCACAAAATGGTCAATACTCAACGCTGAAGATTCACCCAACAATTCTTATACAAAATCATGTACAAAATTTCATAATGAGTAGTAGTATTATTGACCCTCAAATTCGACTAGCATGTGACACATCAAAAATCCTCTCTGTATACGGGTGACATCAGGGATAACGTACACCCCGATTTCTCGGTGAATAAAACGAAGTGAGGGCATGAACATAAGAGATTGAAATCGAAGCTATGAACTCTTTGTATCGGGGCCCGTGAAAAGTTAACGAAGTGCTTGCCATAATATCTGATAAAACGACGCACCACCCCGGACTCGGGACTAGTCCTAAAACTTCGGAAAGCACAATGAACAGTTGTAGGCGACGGATAGAGGGTCGTGATATCCACAACCAATCGGATATCACAGCACGGATCTCGCTCGATAGCGGTTACAGATCAGTAATTAATGAGAAAGGAAGATTTTTACCTTTTTTAGACTTATACTAGGGATGAAACTCTCCTACTATCTAAAGGGGAGGTTTTTCTTTCTTTGAGGGCATATTGTAACACGCAAACCAAGGCAATACAAATTTATTTTTCTATTTTCTAGCTATTGTAAATTTCTTACTTCATTGTTTGCTCTTCATTTATAATTGGCTTCGAGCTAAGGATCTGATCGAGGGCAAAACTATTGTTCAATCTAAGTTCGAGCTGGGCCGTAACATTACATTTGGTTTGATTATTCATTTTATCTTTAACTCATTTATCTAATATTCTTGAGTATTTGTATTGAATCAATCCACATATCTTTAAAACCGCGTATAAATTTAATTGTTATCCGTTTTAAGGGTAAACAGTTTGACGCCCACTGTTGGGCTAAGGATAATAGTGGTGGTTTGATACAAATCTCCATAACACACTTTATTTTATGCTTGTTCTTTAAAGTCTTAATTTTATGTCAGCTTAAAAATGTCAAATTCTCAGTCTGCCCACTTGAACGTCGACGCTGAGTTTGACCATTATGGCGAAAACAATAATCTGGTACCTAGCAATGAGGTGCCCCAAACGGATCCCAAAGGAGTCCCAGTTGCCGATTCGGTCGATGCCAACTCACAGGTGGCTATCGACGTTAATCTACCAACTGATCTCGAAAACAACATTTGCGGAGGACCCCGACTAACGACTCGAGAAGCGCCTGAAGGCGAAGGTAATGGGGTAAGCCCGCGGCTAATTTTTGAAATGTTGTAGGCTCAGCAGGCGGCGATAGCACAACTATAGAATCAACGCCACGCCCTTAGCAGGGTCGAGCTCGAACAATCTCGGGAAAGCACCCGAAGAAACGAACAAACCACCGAGAGACCGGGTGAAGCCGAGCCTGAGGTCAACCCCGAGATAATGAAAATGCTTGAAGCATTAACGAAGTGGGTGGAATCAGGTGAGAAAAGAATTGAGGCAAATGACAAGAAGGTGGAAAATTCCAGGGTCGATCAAATCACGAGAGCACCCCTGATATTGAAAGAGCCGAATTCCAAGAAATTTATCCAAAAGCCTTTCCCTCAGAGCGCGACACCAAAGCCGATCCCGAAGAGGTTTCGTGTGCCCGATATTCCAAAATATAACGGAACCACGAATCCAACTGAGGTTGTGACCTCCTATATAAGCACCATCAAAGGGAACGACTTGGAAGATGGTGAAATCGAGTCGGTGTTACTGAAGAAATTCGGGGAGACTTTGTCAAAAGGAGCGATGACATGGTATCACAACTTACCCCAAAATTCCATTGACTCGTTTTCTATGCTTGCAGATGCTTTTGTGAAGGCCCATGTCGAGGCCATCAAGGTCGAGACCAAAATATCGGACATTTTCAAGGTTAAACAAAGAGAAAATGAGATGCTCAGGGAGTTCGTGTCAAGGTTTTAGATGGAACGGATGGACCTGCCTCCGGTTGCAGATGATTGGGTCGTTCAGGCATTCACTCCTGGACTTAACCCCCGAAGCTCCTTGGCTTCACAACTGCTAAAACAAAATTTGGTAGAGTACCCGGCGGTAACTTAGGCCGACGTCCACAACAGGTACCAGTCAAAGATCAGAGTCGAGGACGACCACCTCGGAGCCCATTCTGGATCTATTTATCCCATTAGGGCCGACGAAAGATCTAAGAGAGTCGTCGATCATGAGCCAAGTCGTTCCGGGATCGGTACCAACTATACAGTGTGGACCGAAGGGGAAATGGGTCTGGGCGTCACCCTGCAAGGAACGAAAATAGAAGCTATTAAGGGCCCAGTAGCCGAGGTCTGATGAGCAAACATGGTTTCAACAGGTCGCTCGGGGTAACGAAGCGCCAAGATTATCAGAGTATAACTCCAATGTTGACACTGCCTGCATCGAATCGGCCATCGGGCGCATCAAGGAAACCAAGTGGCCTCAGCCATTACAGTCCGACCCTACCTAAAGAGATACTAACTTGATGTGTAAGAATCATGGCACTCATGTCCACAGGACCGAGGATTGCCGACAATTGAGATAAGAAGTTGCATGGTTATTTAATAATAGGCAACTCCGAGAATTTCTGAGTGATCGAGCCAAAAACCACTTCAGGAATAGGGACGCCAATAAACGGACCAAACAAAAGGAGCCTTAGCATGTCATCAACATGATCATTGGAGGGGTCGATGTCCCCCAAGGGCCAATGATAAAGCGGAATAAAGTATCTATCAAAAGGGAAAAATGCACCCGAGATTAAGTCCTGGAGGGAATCATTTAGTTCAACGATGAGGATGCCAAGGGCTTCATACAACCTCATAATGATGTTGTAATATCCTTTCTTGTCAATAAATCTCAAATTAAATGTGTGTTGATTGATCCAGGTAGCTCGGACAACATCATTAGATCAAGGGTCGTAGAGGAGTTGGGGTTACAGAACCAAATAGTGTCGGCAGTCGAGGTGTTAAACGGATTTAACATGGTATGTGAAACTACTAAAGGAGAGATAACACTGCCGGTGAACACCGTCGGGATGATCTAAGAGATACAGTTCTAGGTTATCGAAGGGGACATGAGGTATAACACTCTATTCGGAAGGCCATGGGTTCACAACATGAGGGCGGTACCCTCGACCTTACACCATGCATTTAACTTCCCTACACTGAGAGGAATCAAGACGGTCTATGGAGAGCACCCGGCTGCAAATGAGATGTTTATGGTCGGCGAGGTAATCCTGGTGCCCGCAGTTTTTACGTCAAGGAACGCGAAGTCGGCCAAGGAATAAACTAATTAGCAATCACTTATGTCGGTCTCGATCAAACCAGAGAAACGGGGGATAGACGAGGAGGAAGATTACGGAGTCCCGAGATTGTTCATAGCTCCAGCTGACACCAATGCCACTAAATCGATGGTCGAGGAGTTGGAGAAAGTCCTACTAATCGAACACCTACCGGATCGAAAGGTATACTTAGGCACGGGGTTAATACCTGAACTCAGGAATAAACTCGTTGATTTTCTTAAAGCTAACATAGGTTGTTTCGCTTGGTCCCATCTTGACATGACAGGGATCCCACCGGAGGTGACCATTCATAAGCTGAGTTTAGACCCGAAGTTCCATCCGGCTAAACAGAAGAGGAGGCCATAGTCTGAGGTCAAGCATGCGTTCATCAAGGATGAGGTATCCAAACTCCTTAAAATAGGGTACATCTGGAAGGTTAAATACACGGACCGGTTAGGTAACGTAGTGGTAGTACCTAAATAAGGGAATAAGCTAAGAATGTGTGTAGAATTAAAAGATCTGAATAAGGCATGCACTAAAGATTCTTTCTCGTTTCCTAACATCGATCGGATGATTGACGCGGCGGCCGGGTACAAGATACTCAGTTTTCTCGATGCCTATTCCGGGTACAACCAAATTCAGATGGGACTCGGAAGATCAAGAAAAGACTTCTTTCATCACTAAATTTGGCACTTACTATTATAATGTAATGCCGTTTGGATTAAAGAATGCCGAAGCCACCTATCAACGTCTAGTAAACCGGATGTTCGAAGAACAGATAGAAAAATCAATGGAAGTTTATATTGACGGCATGTTAGTCAAGTCCCTGCGAGTAGAGGACCATTTGAGACATTTGCATGAGACCTTCGACATACTGTAGAAATATAATATGGAGTTGAACCCAGAGAAGTGCGCATTCGGGGTCGGATCATGAAAATTCCTCGGATTCATGGTATCCAATCGGGGAATCGAGATCAACCCGGACAAAATCAAATCCATAGAGGACAAAAAGATTTAGAAACTATATAGTTCAAACAATTCAAAATAAGCTTTAGAAACTACCCACGAGTGAAAAAGTTTTGATCTTTAATGATTTTGAAAAAAGTCAACCCTGGACTCGCTTGGTCAAAACTCGAGATTCGGACCAAAGCCCAATTACCCATTCACCCCCGAGTCTGATTATGTGATTAGTTTTGAAATCTGACTTCAATTTGAGGTCTAAATCTCAATTTCTCAAAATCTCCATTTTTCCTAAAATCCCTAATTTCTATCATGAAGAGGCATAGATTTAAGGTTAGAAATCAATGGGTGACAAGCGCAAAACACACACTTAAATTATGCTCGCTAATCAAAGATAGTATAGTATAATATTGTATCCACATGGACTATATTTAAACAGTATTCTAGCTTGATTGCTATCTAGGAGGATCAAAAATTGAGATTTATATGATTAAGAATTGAAATTAACTAAGAATATAAAGCTATTGACTAGTGACTATCGAGACAAGGAATAAGCAAATAAGGTTATCAGTGGGAGAAGATAGGGTTTTGACAGGATAGGTGAAAGATAATTGTTCGGCATCTAACTCTAGATAACTCACTTCCAATGTTCAAGTGAGTCTCTCGAATTCACTCTATTATTAGTTCAAACGTTCAGCAGAAACTCCTCTCTCGATGAAGGCTTAACCTCATGATATGAACCAACTTAAGCACTATGATGATATGCAAGAATGCATAGTGGATTGATCTTTAGGAATACCTCTTTCGATTATTCTCCTGACTAGGTTTAATCAACGATTCAACTAGACTCTTTTGATTACTTAGAAGAATCTATAAACTCAAGCAACAATATAATGTAAAGATATCATAAGTTATGCCCCTCTTGATTACATGAACTAGTGAATATAGATACAACAATTAAATCTTCCACAATGATTCAGTACATAAAACTAGAGTTATAATCCACAAACATCAATACACCAAATCCGTCAAACCCTAAAAGGAACTACTCCATAGATATGGAGAAATGCATCACAAATATAATTAAAGTATAGAAAAACATAGATTCGATACAAACTCGGGTCATGAGTGAGGAAGGAATGATGAAATCCTTGTACTTGTATTCTCCCAACTCCTCTTTAGCTTCCTTAGGTCGAAAGTATGTCAAAAGTCCCCTCAAAATCGTATTTTTGGTGTATTTAAGCCGTCTCAAAAATAAAACCGGACAAAACTACCCTTTCCTAGACGAAATAGGAAATCACTCTGACATTTTCGTACTGCCGCGTAACGCGTCGCACCCCGCGCCGCCCCATACGGCATGCTTGTGGGGAAATCCAAAGAGCTTGGCAAAATCATATCGGACCAACTTTTGCACTACCGCACCGCACCTCGTGGTGCCACATTAGTGAGTATTTTCAGAGAGTTGATTTTTTTTCACTCTGCAAGAATTTTGCACTAGCGCCCCGCGCCCCGCTATGCATGGCACAAAGCAGTAGTGCAATTTTCCCAGAGTAATTTTGTTTTCTCACTTTTTGACATCCAAACTTGGCCCTCGACCCCCGAACGTGATCCCGACTTAATTTCTTGGGCTTTTACTCAGACTTTAAAGCTTCAACTTGTTCAAATTAGCTCCAAATTATCTTAATAGCTCGGAATTATTTCCTGTAAGGCATAGAACACATAATAAGTGCACTTCACTATTATTTGATCTCAAATACAAGGCATAGACCAAATTATCTTAATAGCTCGGAATCATTTCCTGCAAGGCATAGACTAAAACACGTGATTCTAGCCTACATCAATGGGTGTTTATGGAAATGGAAGAAAACGAGTAAAGATCTACTAACCTATGAAATAGGGATGAAGTTTCTCTTCAAAATCGCCTCTAGGACGAGCTTAACTTGGAAATGGTGAAAAATGGGTTAAATCCCGATTTTTACAGGTTTTGAAGACTGCGTGTCAGGTGTTCATCGTGTTCGCGAGACACCTGACGTGATCGCGAAGCAGTAGTATCCAAAGGCCTTCATGTTCACGAGCCAGTCTTCGCATTTGCGAAGGCTTACTCCAACCAGCCTTCCCGTTCATGATCCAGGTGTCGCGTTCATGAAGAGTAACGGCTAAGCTCCCTTCCCAAGACATCGCGTTCGCGATGAAGAAGTCTCACGACCCATGCTGATGGGCTGTGACGAGTTCTCGAGTGCTACCTATCGAACACCCCTAAGTATATGTCTAAGATATAAACATGAAATAAGTGTAGGCCATGCCTAACGTCTGGAAATAAACTACTGATTCATATGAACAACATACGTGTGAAACTATGCCCAAAAAACATACATACATATATATACGGTAGGGCGAGCCAAAAAGGCCACGTACTATCCAACTATACATGACTGTCTACAGACCTCTAACAGAGTGTACAACTATATAGAGGATGGGACTGGGCCCCATCATACCCATATGTATACAAAAGTATCGTACCAAAACTCAATAACAGCTCCGGATCAAATGGAGCACACCAACTCTCGCTGAGAAAGGATCCTAAGATGGGGGACCATCAGCATGTCTACCTGTACCTGCGGCATGAAATGCAGGCCCCCAAGCAATAGGGGCGTCAGAACGAATAATGTACCGAGTATGTAAGGCATAAAAATTAGTATATAATAGACATGAAAGAAACATGAAGTAAAGAACTCAACCTGTAAGTCTGAATAGCACTGTGAATCATGAAAATATTTATAATGTCATGCGTATGCGTATAAATGTTATATCATGCATAGGTATATGTGTACATAACATCATCAATCCTCTGAGGGCATCCCATCATATCATCTCAGCCTCTGTGGGCAAAATCATAAACGTATACCAGCTGATCAGGTGGTGGTGGTGCGTATATAATGCCATAACATTTCCCATATCCCATATATATATATATATA
>AWOL01S0003846.1:0-11777 GCA_000715115.1 Nicotiana otophora | reverse complement strand
AATAATAAATGCAGAAATTAAAGAACACAAGTATTTTACGTGGAAAACACCTGGCTCAAAAGGTGAAAAGAACCACGACCTACTTTCCAGTAGGAGTTTTGCAAACGTTTTACTAAATCACTGAGCCAAACACTGCATTTATAAAACACTTTTGTAAACCTAGGATTAACTCTAATCCCGTTGTGGAAACCAGCCTCTAACTGCTGCGACAACTTCAAGTTAACTCTAACTTGAATACTCTGAGTACATATTACAATTGCCTCTAGATAAAGCTGAAAGGTACAATATGAAAACACCTACTATAATTGAACTAGAATAAAAGACAGACACTTGGAACTGGTTCTTCTATCTGGTTCATGTAGCTTCAAGTTCGCACACTTGAATCATACACGAACTGTTTGCAAAATGCCTTGCTAGTTTGCTCTTAATTCACGTTTAACTTCTGTTTTTGTGCGTCCACTGTAGAATGAGAACATCCTGCGATTTATAGAGTTAGTAGAGTAGAAAATAAGTAGAGTTCTAATGCTACTCTTCCATGGTGGAAGATTTCCGGTTAATCTGAACTCCTAACTCCTTCCTTATCTTGGATAATGTTCTCATTGATTAATGAGTCCTTCTCCTTATTAATTATGCAATCTTTTCGATCAGGAGATATCTATTATTATGCCAGATTTCGTTTATCCCCTACATGTGCATCTCACGTGCTTTGAATCTGCCCGTGTCTATGCCTACCAGTGATGGACCTGGTTCATCCCTGAGTTCCTTTGTCAATCTTCAAAACTATTCTTTACTTGGGCCAACAAATTCCCCATTTTTGATGATGACAAACTCTCAATGTTAGAAATATTTTTCCTTTTTATCACTTATCATCAAGGACCAGGTTCATTAGATTATAAACATCACTGTTCAAAGTGTAAAACACAATATTTCCCCCCTTTTTGGCATAATCGAAAAGTTGCATAAAAAATGTGAGATGACCAGATTTTAAAACTTACTCATGGCCACTGGGGCTACTTCAAATGCAATCATAGATTAATCATCATAGATCAAGCTAATAATTTTAACCATCAAAGAAATATAAACAAACAATTAGAGCAAAAACAGTGAATTTCATTGACGATTGATAAGATTCTACCACAAAGCATAAGAAGAAATAAAAACACTGAAAACATGAGCAAACAAAAAAAACATCCCAAACTGGGTCACTAGTTGATCTACACTAGGCTAGGATGCTTAAGGCTGGGAAGAACTGGGTACTTGGTTTTTGGTTTGGAGGAGTTTCAGCATATCCTGAAGAATGTCATCATTCTTCTCCTTTTCTCTTGCCAGCTCACTTCTGAGAGCATCTCTCTCAGTTTCCACCTCAGCCAACCTTTTCTTCAGCCTCTCAATCTCAGCATCCTTAGCCCCACTTTCTTGCATCAAGGGTCCCACCTTGCTATTCACTGGTACCTTCTTAGATGAACCGGGTTCTTTAGGAGTGACATGGACTTCATAGTCACAAGCAGGAGGCGTATTTTCCCCAAAATGATCCTTGTTTGTACCAATCTCCCTTTATTCTTTGGATTATAACTTTCAGTCATTCTCTTCGGTAGGTCTGCGAAGGTTTCCTGTTCAGATGAAACAGGTTCATCTATATTTTTCCCAAGTTGAACCAGCCTTTCAGCGGCTTCGCCAGACCCACTTCCCCCTGTTTTCTTTACACTCTCCTCTACTCCAGCAGATTTTTCTCCCCAAACAACCATTGTACCTGTGTCTTTTGTTAAACTCACAGGAGTGAGTAAAGAATCAACCACTCTTTTACTCTTTCCCCTCGCAGCACTTCGAACACCCTTGCTCTCTTGTTTTTCTTCATTTTTACCATCAATTCCTCCAGACTCTGTAGTTTCAACACCTGCTTTAAACCCTACTAGTACAAACCTATTCTCTAAATTTGTTCTCTCCCGCAACAACCTTGCGAGCAAGCATCTTTACTCTTTTCTTAGAGGTTGGGGTGGTGGAAGGGATGATAGTGGGTGTGGAAGTCTAATCAAACTAAATTTTAGTTTTGACAATACTTTGGAGTGTATCCCTAGAATCTAGGTACTTCAATTTGGTTGGGACTCTTTTGAACAAAACTGATTCACTTGTAACGGATAAGTCCAAAAGGAGTTTGGAATTAAGTAGGACTCTGCTCATGATCCAAATATTATTATTTTAAATTATGCAGAATGTAGAAAACATACCGTGTTATCTTGATGAACCATGTTCTTCATTGAGAATACCCTTGTGTAAGTCTAAATTTGCCAAAATAGAGAAAATACCATTAGAGATTAATGAGTCATTTTAACACATGGCACAAGAGTATACTATTGAAAGTACGAGACTGAGCAAAAAATCTAATTATGTACACAATTTTTAGATTTTCTAACCAAATGTTTTTTCGTTGTGTACTCTGAACTGGTCATCTTAGGTGATCTTAATCATCCCTAATTCTAACATGTTCCTTTCAAACTGATCTCTACTTAGGGATTTTGTGAAGATGTTAGCTATTTGCTTGTCAGTAGCACAAAATTCCACAGTGATCAACCCTTTTTCATAGTTATCCCTAAAAAAGTGATGCCTAACATCTATGTGCTTAGTTCTCTTGTGATGAGCCGGGTTCTTGGTCATACTAATTGCACTAGTGTTATCACAAAAAATGGGGATACAACCAACATCAATTCCAAAGTCCATTAATTGCTATTTGATCCACAATAATTGAGCACAACATGAAGCAGCAACAACATACTTAGCTTCAGCAGTAGATAAGGCCACTGAATTTTGCTTTTTGGTGGCCCAAGACACAAGACATGAGATAAGAAAGTGTGCCATACCTGATGTGCTCTTTCTATCCACAAGAAAACCTGCATAATCAACATCAGCATATTCCACAAGATTGAAATTACTACCTTTTGGATACCAAAGACAAAGATCAGTGGTGCCTTTTAGATATCTCAAAATTCTCTTGACAGCTGTCAAGTGAGACTCCTTTGGATTTGCCTAAAATCTTGCACAAAGGCCTACACTGAAAATAATGTCAGGTCTACTAGCAGTGAGATACAACAATGAGCCAATCATTCCCCTATACAACTTCTGATCAAGAGATGAACCAGGTTCATCTTTATCCAACTTTGTAGCTGTTGCAATAGGAGTGTCAATTTCTTTGGAATCTTCTATTTTAAACATTTTAAGCAACTCTTTTACATACTTCTGCTGATGAATCATAGTTCCATTTAAATTTTGTTTAATTTGTAAGCCTAAAAAGAAATTAAGCTCACCCATCATGCTCATTTCAAATTCACCCCCATTAGTTTAGCAAACTCTTTACTTAACTTATCAGTAGTTGCTCCAAAGATTATATAATTAACATATATCTGAACTACCAAGAGATCTTTGCCTTTTTCTTTTAAGAACAAAGTATTGTCAATTTTACCTCTTTTGTAGTCATGCTCAAGCAAAAACTTTGATAATCTTTCATACCATGCTCTTGGCGCCTGCTTAAGCCCATAAAGTGCTTTGTCAAGTTTGTACACATGATCAGGGCTCTCCCTGCTTTCAAACCCTGGAGGTTGCTTGACAAACACTTCTTCCTTTAGATAGCCATTGAGGAAGGCACTCTTGACATCCATCTGGTGAAGGGTGAATTCCATGTAAGCAGCAAAGGCTATGAGGAGTCTTATTGCTTCCAAAATTACAACTGGAGCAAAGGTTTAATCATAGTCTATGCCCTCCTCTTGGCTATATCCTTAAACCATCAATCTTGCCTTATTCCTTGTAACTGTTCCATATTCATCAAGTTTGTTTCTGAAGACCCATTTTGTGTCAATTACTGATCTGTCCAAGGGTCTTGGTACCAGATGCCAAACTTGACTCCTTTTAAATTGGTTGAGTTCATCTTGCATTTCATTTACCCAATCTGCATCCTGCAAAGCCTCAACAACAATTTTAGGTTCAATAAGAGATAAGAAAGTATCAAAAGCACAAAGATTCTTTAATGAAGATCTGGTTTTGATTCCAGAGGTTGGATCAGCAATTATGTTCTCAATGGGATGAGAACTTTGATACTTGTAAGGTTTCACAACCAACTGGTTTCCCCTTGATGTTCCTTCAGTGTTTTTTTGCTGTGGAACAAGTTCATGGACAGGTTCCATTAAGGTTTGGGGATCATTTCCTCTTACTTTTGTTCCCCCTGTCATGTTGCTCTGGGTGGAAGAACCTGTTCCATCACTTGTTCCTTCTTCCAGTGCAGCTTCAATCTGGGCTATGGTTTCATTTAAGTTTCTTACCATCCCAATTGCTTCATCATCATGTTTCTGTCTCTCAGAAAGAATGTTAGTTTCATCAAAAATCACATGGACACTTTCTTCAACACACATAGTTCTTTTGTTATAGACTTTATAAGCTTTGCTATGTGAAGAATATCCCAAGAATACTCCCTCATCACTTTTAGGATCAAACTTACCTAGGAAGTCCTTACCATTGTTGTGCACAAAGCACTTGCATCCAAATGCCCTAAGATGGGATATTTTTGGTTTTCTCCCTTTAAGTAACTCGCAGGGAGTCTTCTCTACTAGAGGTCTTGTCATGCACCTATTTATGATATAGCATGCAGTATTTACATCTTCTGCCCTAAAGCTTTGGGGCAACTTACTAGAAAGAAGCATAGTCCTAGCCATATCTTCAAGAGTCCTGTTCTTTCTTTCAACTACTCCATTTTGTTTTGGAGTTCTAGGGGCAGAAATATTATGATCTATGCCATGCACATCACAAAATTCAGCAAATTTAGCATTTTCAAATTCAGTACCATGATTAGACCTAATTGATGCAAGTTGATTACCTAGTTGCTTCTGAGTTTTTCTACCAAAATAAGTGAACATGTCAAATGCTTCATCTTTATATGTTAAAAACAATGTCCAAGTAAACCTAGAGTATTCATCAACAAGCACCATCATATATCTTTTACCACCTCTGCTTAATGTTCTCATTGGACCACAGAGATCCATATGGACCAGTTCCATCGTCCTGGTGGTACTTACTACTTTCTTGTATTTAAAAGAGAATCTTACCTGCTTTCCGGTTGCACAAGCCTCACAAACTTTGTCTTCCTTGAACTGGATGTTAGGCAGTCCTATCACCAAGTCCGTGGAGACTAATTTGTTGAGTTGACTCAGACTTGCATGTCCAAGTCTCTTGTGCCAAAGGAGGGGTTCATTGTCCAACACACTTAAGCAAGTGAGTTCATTTTCTGACAGTGTGGACAGATCTACAATATATATATTGTTCACTCTTTTTTCCTGCAAAATAATCTTGTCAGTGATAAGATAAATCACAAAGCATTTATTAGAGGTGAATGCTACCAAGTTACCTCTATCACACAGTTGTGATACACTAATTAGACTGTATTTTAGGCCGTCTATCAAATAGACATTCTCAATCGAGTGAGATTCAGTCTTACCTACCTTGCCAACCCCTCACCTTTCTTCCCATTTCCAAAGGAGATATTACCTCCTTTGAGGTCTTCAAGTGAAAGGAATTGTTCCTTGCTTCCTGTCATGTGCTTTGAACAGTCACTATCCATGTACTATATTTGGTTGCTCCCCTTCACTTGGACCTGCAAAAGGAAATCAAGGGTTAGTCTTAGGAACCCAAACTAGTTTGGGTCCCTTTCTATAGGAAAGGATGAATCAAATTCTTTTTGGACCAACCTCGCAGCCTACTTTTCCCTTGAACAAACTTTTTATTCTTTTGACTAGCCTTTTCTTTTGCAGTGCATTCACTTTTATAGTGACCAGTCTTACCATAGTTTGTGCAAATTTTGTTCTCAGGAAGTGTGAGATACTTGCTTTTGGGATCCCATTTAGGTGGCAGATTCCCAAAGCCAATTCCTCTTCTATTGCTACTATGATATTCCTGTAACCATGACTGTGCATAGGAGGACCTATTTCATTTACAGGTTCTGTCTAGTTCATGCTTGACCTTGCCTAGATCCTTTGTCAAACTTCTTACCTGCTCATCCTTCTTATACAACTCATCCTTTAGTTTACCTATATTTTCTTCTATAGTGAGTTGTGTGCAATCAACTGTCTTCTTACTTGTTCCTAATTTCAGTTTTAGGTTTTCAGATCTAAGTTCTAGGACATTTGATTCAAATACATGAACCTGGTTCTTTAGTGTAGTATTTTCACTTACAGTCTCACTAACTCTAAGTTCCAGATTCTTACACTTTGCTTTTAAAATCACACATTCCTTAGACATCTGTTTCTTTTCATTGTTTATATCCTCAGATTCATCAATGAAATCTAGAAGTAACTCAGATAGCCTTTCTTTAGACAAAAACTTAATCTTGTCTTTTAGATGGATTATACTTACTTCAGATTCCTCATCGGATACTCCAATTGTCATAAGTGCTTGTTCATCTTCATCTTCATCATTTGAGTCCTCATCTGAGCTTTCTCCCCAAGCAACAACCATAACCTTTGTTGATCCTTTGTTCTTCTTGGGATGAACCTGTTCCTTCTTTCTGTTTCTTCATTTAACTCTTTCCTTCTTCCATTCAATTTCCCATTGAGGGCAGTTTTTGATGTGGTGATCAATCTTCCCACACTTGTAACAACACTGGTCTATTTTTCAGGAACCCTTGGTTTGTTGTAGCCTCCACTTCTTGAAGAACCCTTTCCTCTCATTAGGTACTTCTTGAAGTCCTTTGTGAACATAGCCATTTCATCATCTTCTAGATCAGAACCTTCAGTGATTCTGGGTGCCAGGCTCCTTTCCTTCTTGGGTACATCCATCTTCATGGTTTGCCTTCTAAGTTCATAAGTAGTGAGATTTCCAATTAGCTCATCCAACCTAAGAGTGGCAATGTTCTTTGATTCCTGAATGGCGGTAATTTTGCTCTCCCAAGTAACTAGCAGAACTCTTGTCAAAATGTTCTCAACTCTGTCTTCTTCAGAAATAATCCTTCCAAGAGACTTATGGTGAACCTTGTATACATCTCTTGGATGGTTTCTCCTTCCTTCATAGTAAAATTCTCATATTGAGAATATAGTAACGTTCCTCTGGACCTCTTCACCTGAGGTGTTCCTAGATGAGCCACTTGCAGAGTGTCCCAAATTTCCTTAGCAATGGTACAACTTTAAATTCTGCTGTACTCGTTTGGACCGAGTCCACAAACAAGCCATTTCTTGGCTTTAGCATTCTTCTCCCATTTTCTCAAGTCGTCAACTGTGCAGTCAGCTCTTATTTTTGGCACCTCTTCTCCTTCGGCATTTATCTTCATGGTAGATAATGGACCATCTATGACAATGTCCCATAGCTCATAGTCTTCTCCTATGATGTGGTCTCTCATTCTGTTTTTCCACCAGGAGTAGTACTGGCCATTGAAGAGTGGTGGCCTAGCAGTGGATTGCCCTTCCCAGTTTCCACGTGGTGCACTCATCTTGATCTTCACCTAAGGTGTTAGCCTCTTCAAGAATAACCTTCTCTGATACCAATTGATGTTTTAACTTCAATACCACACAAGAGGGGGGTGATTTGTGTGGTGTCCAAATTTTCGCATGCACCGATTATGGAAGGACATGGTTCTTCTATGTGTTCCTTATACTACTGTTGCGGAATAATAAATATAGAAATTAAAGAACACAAGTATTTTACGTGGAAAACACCTGGCTCAAAAGGTGAAAAAAACCACGACTTACTTCCTAGTAGGATTTCCCAAACTCGCCACTAAATCACTGAGCCAAAAACTGCATTTACAAAACACTTTTGTAAACCTAGGATTAACTCTAATCCCGTTGTGGCAACCAACCTCTAACTGTTGCGACAACTTCAAGTTAACTCTAACTTGAATACTCTGAGTACCTATTACAACTACATCTAGATAAAGCTAAAAGATACAATATGAAAACACCTACTAGAATAAAAGACAGGCACTTGGGACTGGTTCTTCTATCTAGTTCATGCAGCTTCAGGTTCGCACACTTGAATCACACACGAACTGTTTGCAAAATGTCTTGCTATTTTGCTCTCAATTCACGTTTAACTTCTATTTTTGTGTGTCCACTGTAGAATGAGAACATCCTGCGATTTATAGTGTTAGTAGAGTAGAAAATAACTAGAGTTCTAATGCTACTCTTCCTTGGTGGAAGAGTTCTAGTTAATCTCAACTCCTAACTCCTTCCTTATCTTGGATAATGTTCTAGTTATTATGCCAGATTTCATTTATCTCATGCATGTGCATCTCACGTGCTTTGAATCTGCCCGTGTCTATGCCTACCAGTGATGGACCTGGTTCATCCCTGAGTTCCTTTGTCAATCTTCAAAACTATTCTTTACTTGGGCCAACAGTGCCTCAACATCGTTAGTGCATGAATCACCGTGGCTAACTCTAAATCATGGGTCGGGTAATGCTTCTCATAGTTTCTTAGTTGTCTAGAAGCACAAGCGACAGCCTTACCATGTTGCATCAATACACAACTTAATACAACGCCTGAAGTGTCACAATAGATAGCATAACCATCGATCCCTTCTGGAAGTGCCAGAACCGGTGCTGAAGTCAATATGTCCTTCAATACCTGGAAACTCCGCTCACAAGCATCAGTCCACTGAAACTTGGTTACCTTCTGAGTCAACTTTGTCAATGGTGCTAAAGGAGAAGAAAACCCCTCTACAAATCTCCTGTAATAACCTGCCAAACCCAGGAAGCTACGAACCTTCGTCGGTGTCTTGGGTCTAGGCCAAGTCTTCACTGCCTCAATCTTCTAAGTATCAACCTGAATACCCTCACCTGAAATAATATGTCCAAGGAAAGCTACAGAATTCAACTAGAATTCACATTTGGATAATTTTGCGTACAGCTTCCTTTCTAGTAGAACTGTGAGCACAGTACGTAAATGATTTGCATGCTCAGCCTCTGAATGAGAAAAAACCAAAATATCATCTATAAATACAATCATGAACAGATCTAGAAAGGGTTTGAACACACGGTTCATCAAGTCCATGAATACTGCTGGGGCATTGGTCAAACCGAACGGCATAACACGAAACTCAAAGTGCTCGTATCTGGTCCTGAATGCTTTCTTCGGAATATCCTTCTCTCTAACCCTTACCTAATGGTACCTGACCTCAAGTCTATCTTTGAGAAACACCTGGCACCCTGCAATTGATCAAATAAATCATCAATCCTCGAGAGCGGGTACTTATTCTTGATCGTCGCCTTATTTAACTATCTGCAATCAATACATATCCGCAAGGAACCATCTTTCTTTCTCACAAATAACACAGGTGCTCCCCACGGTGATGTACTAGGTCTGATAAAGCCTTTTTCAAGAAAATCCCTCAGTTGTTCTTTCAATTCTCTCAGCTCTGCAGGTGTCATTCTATAAGGAGGAATAGATATCGGTTGAGTATCTAGTAATGTATCAATAGAAAACTCAATCTCCCTCTCTGGCGGAAGGCCTGGAAGCTCATCGGGAAACTCATTAACCACCAGGATAGATTGAAGAGTCGGTGACTCTGCTTTCACATCCTGTACCCGAACTAAGTGATAAATATAGCCCTTTCTGATTATCTTCCTTGCCTTGTGATAGGAAATAAACCTACCTCTTGGCGATGCATTATTACCTTTCCACTCCAGAATTGGCTCCCCTAGAAACTGGAACCAGACCATCTTTGATCTACAATCAACATTAGCATAACAAGAAGCCAACCAATCCATACCCATTATAACATCAAATTCCGCCATATCTAACTCAATCAGGTCTGCTATTGTAGAACAACTATGAACTACTACTATACAGTCTTTATATATCCGTCTAGCTATCACTGGGTCCCCAACAGGTGTAGACACCTTAAAAGGTTCAACCCACTCAGGTTCTATCCAAACCTTACTAGCAACCAACTGAGTGACGTACGATAAGGTGAAACCTGTATCAATCAATTCATATACATCATATGAGGAGACTGATAATATACCTGTAACAACATCAGGTGATGACTCATGATCCTATCGACCCGCTAAGGCATAGATACGGTTCTGAGGACCGCTCGAGCTAGATGCTCCACTTCTGCCTCTACCATGACCAGCTGGTGCCTGTGAACCTTGCCCAAAGGGGCGTACTGATAATGACGAACTGGCTACAGATCTCACTGGATGAATTATACCTGCACCACCTCTCGTCGGACAATCTCTCATAACGTGGCCTGGATAACCACAGGTATAACAAACACCCAACCCTACAAGGCACTGCCTGACATGCTTCTTACCACACTGAGCACATCATGGAAAGGGTGGCCTCATCTGACTTGACTCACCCCTATACTGAGAACTAGAGGCCTGGAACTCTGACTGGGCCCTGAATATGTGGAACGATCAAATCTCCTACCGGCAAACTGAGGGGGTGCACTAGCCGATGGTTGGGCTGGATACCTCGGGTATTGTTGTCTCTGACCACCTCAAAACTCACCAAAAGGACCTGAAAGTCTCGCTTTCTTACTCTGGCCCCTATCATGCTCATGATCGGCCCTCTGCTTCTGCTTACGCTCCTCTACACCCTGAGTGTATGCCTGAATATGAGAAATATCAATGCTTGGATGAAGTGAGACCGACATACAGTCACTAAGCAGGTGCGTCTCCAACTGCATCACAAACCGGTGAACCCGATCCTCCATCTTAGCTACAATAGTGGGAGCATACCTAGCCAAAGAATCAAATAGAAGGTTGTACTCCCGAACACTCATATTACCCAGTCGAAGGGTCAAGAACCTATCAACGCTGGCCCTCTAAGCTCTGGTGGCAAATAATGACGAAGACAAGCCTATGTAAACTCCTGCCATACTGCTGGAAGTGCATCCTCACCTCTAGACAACTCCCAAAACTCGTACTAATTAACTGCAATATCCCGAAGTCTATAGGAAGCTAGCTCAACTGACTCAGTCGCAGTGGCCTTCATTACCCTCAAAGTCCTCTGCATCCTATCGATAAAAACCTAAGAGTCCTTGTTTGGATATGCTCCAGTGAATATCGGAGGTTCCAAATTAATAAAATCACAAACCCTCGCACTGATGGCCCTAGATGCATGACCAATACCTACCTCCTGGCGCTGAGCCTGTGCGACCACTAATCGAGTCAATAGCTGAATAACGTCTCTCATCTCCTGACCCGGTGCATCTGGCTGAGGAGCTGGGGTACTGGAGTTGTTGCCCCTCGGATCTCCTCTGGAGAGGGTATGGTATGTGAAGTCTGAGATGGAGTCTCATTATGTGACTCTCCCTGAGCTATGGTAACTCATGGCGCTCGAGTTGTAGTCTCATCATCCCCGGACTTCCCTTCTGGGCGGCTGTAGCCTTCTTGGGCATCGCCGAAAAGATAACATACCGTTAGGAAAATAAATTCTTATATCGCACGATCTAAAATAAGAAGGTAAGGTAACATCCTATATGTCCTGCAGCCTCATGTTTATAAGTGTGGTGCACAACACACTCATAAACAAGACTCTACAAGACACGGTCTGTAGACAACCCTAGGATGGAACTGCTGTGATACCACTTTTGTCACGACCCAAGCTGATGGGCTATGACGAGTGCCCGAGTGCTACCTATCGAACGTCCCTAAGCATATGTATAAGACATAAACATGAAATAAGTGTAGGTCGTGCCTAACGTATGGAAATAAACTACTGATTCATATGAACAACGTATGTGGGAAACTATGCCCAAAAAATATACATACATACATATATATATTACAAGTGTAATAA